>OU611751.1:3637500-3685000 GCA_914767535.2 Dunaliella primolecta | reverse complement strand
AGGTGTTTGACGAGATTCGAGACAAGCAGTCAAGGCAATACCTGCAAACACTTCCGTTCACCGTGGAGGTCAAGGACTACACGGAGGAGTCTTTGAAAGCAGGTGAGTGTGTCCGGCGTCAAATGAGGGGCCGGCTCTGGCGGGGAGGCGCCTTCTGGCGGCTTTATGCCGGGCTATTCCTCTAAGAATGAGCATACAGTAGTTATTTTCTCCCCATGCCTTGAATTTGGACTCACTTGCCTGCGCGCGAGTGCACGCGCGCGCACACACACACACACACACACACACACACACACATTCACACACACACACACACACAAATACACACACACAAGCACACACACACACACGCACACACACACAAGCATACACACACACATTCAAGCACACGCACGCGCACACGTACACACACATACAAGCACACACACACACACACACACTCACACACAAACACACACACACACAAACACACACACAAACAAACACACACACATACACACACACATACACACACACAAGCACACACACACAAACACACATACACACATGTACACACACACACACACACACACGGTGTCATGCAGGTTGACACTGACTTGCAAAGCTGATTTCCATGCGCATGTGCCCACACACAGTGACGCGATTCGCCAGGGAGACGGGGGATATCCATGCCCTCTCAGCTGCCGACCTGAAGCTCCTTGCCCTGTGCCATACAATGGAGGTGGCTGCCCATGGCAGCTCCCATTTAAGAGAGCACCCCATGCAGGTGAGGCCCATGCCGTATGTGAGGCCCATGCGTCCATAGCAGCTCTCATTCTCAGGAGCAACAATGCAAGTGAGGCCAGTGCTGTACATGAGAGGCAGATGCAGCAGGTGAGGCCCAAGCAGTAGGTGAGGCCCATGGAGTAAGTGAGGGCAATGCAGCAGGTGATTACATGCAAGTGAGGCCCATATGGTAGGTCAAGCCCATGCAGCTCCTTGTATTTATGCACACACGCGCGCGCGCATATACACACACACGTGTGTGCGTTTTCATATGCAACACGGCTCTTGGACCCATCTCCATCAAGCATTACAAGCAGCGCATGCAAGCATTTAATGGCGTAGGCAGTGCACGCAAGCGTGCGGGGTACGCAAGCATGTGACGCATGACGCCAGTGCGCAATGACCACAATGAGCTGTATTGTTCAGAACGAGCCATGAGCAGTGGATTTGAATACTGCTTCTGTGTGTAGAATTTAGATATGACCATACGGACCCCCAAAAGCATTGTACATCTTCTTCACTGCCCTGAGCACGCAGCCACACATCAATGCTTGCATCAGCATGCTTTGCGCAAGTGCATGCATAGAAAACAGAACGCGTTCTTGCGCTATTGCCTAGCAAATTTGTTCACTGGAGATCCCAGTGGATTAGTAACTATCCTTGCGTGTCCCTCTCGCCCGAATGCCAATTGCTTGCTAACCACCCCAGCGATCACTGGGGTGCTGCAATCACTGTTGCATGCAGTGTGTGGGCTGCCATGCGTACCCCAAACTGCAGCATCACCGCTCTCACAGGCGCCATTCTTGCCCAACGGCCAACCACGCAAATCATCCCAGTGTACTGCCCTTGCACTTGTCCTGCATGCTCTGCGCAGGGTGCCATGCGTACCCAGAAGTGCAGCATTACCTGTCTCGTTCATGCCCATCTTGCCCTGCGGCCCTTGCTCTAAGTGAAACAGTGTTTCCACCCTTGCATATGCAAGGAGCATGCTTCCACCTTGCACACACCTGCATGCCTGCTCCTTTGAAAGTAGGCTACCATGCACTCCGACCACAGCAGCAAGGGCCATGCTTTGCCACAAAGCATTTACAAAGTTGTGAATGGGCTTACGTAAGTATGGGCATGGGCAGCATTGTTTATCTTCTCATTTCATTCAGGAAAGGCCATGCTTTGCCACAAATTATGTGCAAAGTTTGTGAATGGGCTTGATTGTTTCTTTTATGTATGGGTGCGCTTTGTGCAGGCCGCCATGCGCTCCAAGCACCGCAGCAAGGGCCGCGCTATGCCAGGCTGGGGCAATGTAACCAACCCAGAGGACTGGAAGGTCGTGGATGAGGCTGCGCACGACACGCCTGGGCCCCAAGGTCAGTGGCGACATGCGTACAATCTGGGTCCCACAATCAATGGCTGCGATGTGTACAGCCTGTGTCAAACCAAGGTCTGTGGCTGTGGATGATACGCCCAGGTCCCAAAGTCCATGGCCACAACGCAATGCTTTGACACTTTGCTAGGGAGAGGTGGTGGTTGGGAGAGTAGAGGTAGAGGTAAGGGTACAGGTGGTGACAAGGAGGCAGTAGCAAAGGCAGCAGTAGATGTGGTTGGTAGGAGGCAGTGTCTCGCAGCAGCTGCTTTGTTATTTGCAAGGAGAGGTATTGATTGGGATGTGGCAGTAACAGCAGCAGCAGCAGCAGCGAAAGTAACTCAAACGTAGTGTTTCAACAATGCAGAACGGTTGGAACAAACGTATGTGGGCAGCAGTTCAGGCAAAAGTGTGTGTGCTTCAAAAGAGCATGGCTCGTTCTTGTTGCGAGACACGTATCTGAACAGTGGCCAAGCTTACACTTGTTTTAACTCATGCGCAGCAGGTCGCTATGAGGAAACCTGTTGAGAATCTTTGTAGTAAGGTTGGAAGATCGTTCCCAAACTTAAATCAGATGTGAAGTTTCCCTAACCTATTTCACAATGCATGTTGCAGTTGTTGTGCTTGAGCATGGAAAGCACAAACGTGGAGAGTTTGCCCATGAGTAAATGCTTCTTTTCTCAGTTGCGCCTAGCAGTCAGCGTTGAAAGACTCTTGCAAAGTTGTTAGCTCTGGATTGCGGTCAGGCTTGTGTACAGCAAGAGTGATTCCAGTAGATGCAATATGAATTGTACATGCATCATAGAGAACATAGCAAAGCGAATGAAGGGCCACTGCTTATACCTGCAAATGGTGGCCTAACCTAAGAAAAAAAGAGAAAAACGTAGGCAATGAAAACCCTCCACATCATTTAAGGAAAAGGGGCCTCCACCTTGGTTCAAGGGAGTACACAAACCCACTGTGGCTTTGGCAGGGGGAAGCCGCATCCGGGCAGACGTGCAATCTCTGGAGCAAAGCCAAGCAGGTGCACCACCACAGGAGCAGAATGAGCACAGAAGCCAGCAAGGGCCTGGCTACAGCCACCCGCACTTCAGTGCTGCTGGTACCAGTGGTGCTGCTGCGCCTGGCGATTCAAGCACCACAGCCCCTCAGACATTCCGCACTTTTGGCGAGGCTGCGGCAGCCGCAGCGGCAGCTGCCGCTGCCAGCTCTGCAGCAGCAGGCGCTCTGCCACAGCAGCAGCACCAGCAGCAGCAGGAAGGGGGGTTGGAGGGGGAAGCAGCAGCAGCGCAGGCGCTGTCAGGACTCAGAATATCAGACCTGGCAAAGCATGGTGGCAGCCCATTGGCTGGTCAGAGTGGGATTGGTCTCAGTGGGGATGCTGGGGCTGCAGGGCTTCAGGACAGCATGGGGGGCAGCTTCATGGGCAGCAGCGAGGACGAGGATGATGATGGGGAGTGGGCCACCGCAGGCAAAAGCCGGAACGCGGTGCGGCGGAAGAACAGGCGACACAAGCAGTGGATGGCGCGCGAGGAGGCGCGTGCGGCGCAGGCGCGTGCAGCAGAGGAGGAGGAGCAGCAACGCAGGCAGGCAAAGCAGCAGCAGCAAGGCAAGCAGGATCAGCACGCTGAGTCCCATTCCCAGCAGCAGCAGCAGCAGCAGGAGCATGAGGACAGCAGTGAGAGCTGCTCGTCCTCAGAGGCAGGGCACAGCGAGGAGGAGGAGGTGGAGGAGGACGGCAGTAGTGTGGCAAACAGCAGTGGCACGGCCGGCACACAGCAACGCAGCAGCCCCTTCAACCTGACCAGCAATGTGCTCTGTGTCACCGCAGATTTTGCGATGCAAAACGTGCTGCTGCAGATGGGACTCCGACTCATGGCCCAGGATGGCCGCCAGATCACCAGGTGCGTTGTGCAACTCATGGGGGACTACTGCCAGCACACGCATTAATGGAGCAAATCGCAGGGGCTGACAGAGTTGGCGGTGCTGAGCGTGCACGGAGAGATGAGCGTCTCATGCTCTGGTCAAGCCCACACCCCTGTCCACACCTCTGTCTGCTCATCTATTCACACCTTTGTTCCGTTCCTGTGTCCGCACCTGTGGATGCGCCACATATTTGTCTTCTCCTCTATGTGATTCACCTGCAGGGTCAGCCGGTGGGCACTCCGCTGCGTGGCCTGCTTTTTTGTCACCAAGGAGGCGGGCCGCCTGTTCTGCCCGCGCTGTGGCAACGCTGCTCTAGAGCGAGTCGAGGTCACGGTGTCCCCAGAGGGCACTGAGTTCTTTGGCGTCAAAAAGAAGCACGTGCTGCGTGGCACCCGCTACTCCCTGCCCAAGCCCAAGGTTGGTTGGGAAGGCGGGTGTGTGGATAGTTCCAAGGGTTGGCCAACTCAAAAGGAAGCACGTACTGCATGGCACCTGCTACTCCCTGCCCAAGCCCAAGGTCGGTTGGGAAGGCGGACATGTGGACACATTTGGACAGAGTTCTTTGGTGACAAAAGGAGGCATGTGCTGCGTGGTACCCGCTACTCCCTGCCCAAGCCCAAGGTTGTTTGGGAAGGCGTGCATGTGGATAGCTCTAAGGGTTGGCCAACTCCAATTGAATATCCATGGCTTAGATATGAAACTTCAGGCACTGAATGTACGCCTCGTACAGATTGTATGGCCAAGTGGCTAACCCTCATAAGTTTGGACGGATGGGCGGCCTGCCGTGCTAGCACAGCCCCTAAGCTTGTCCGGATTAATGAGGGATGCCTGCAGGTAGTGATAGAAAGTGTCCCTGGCCTTCCTACAACCTTGGACAAGACATTGTTGTGTGCTGAGAGCACGGGTTTTCAGGAAAAGTACCTGTGTCAGATCCAGGCAACAGCGCATGCCACCGGGTCTGTGCGTACCTGCAATCTTAAATGAGATGCTTGACAATGGTTGCATCAACATGCAAACACGCCCTTTGTGACGCCAGCTTGTGGCAAGTTTTTACTACAAGCTGGGTACTTGGTACTTGGTCTCTGCTTGCACCAATAAAGTGCTCTCAAGGTCCATGCTGGTGGCATGCACCCTAAGAGAGCACTGTAAGAGAGCTTGTACTGAATAAGAGTACTGCTAGTGAGCTTGCACTGAATAAGAGCACTGCTAGTGAGCTTGCACTGTTCAAGGGCACTGTTAGAGAGCCCTGAGGAGCCATCCATGATGGTGGCATGATGCCAGTGCACATAGAGTAAATGACGCCACATCAAGTGGTCTGCTTGCTCTTCCTTCCTGGGTGCCACATTCTTTTATCTGTGCATCGGTCAACACACAGATCCGCTGCCGGATGTGAGAGCCGCAAGCTGAGTGACAAATGTCTGGTTTCTGCGTTTGTGCAGGGTGGTCTAGCCAGCAACCCAATCCTGCTGCAACGAACATTCCTGGTGGCCGCATGTTTGCAGGGTGGTCGAGCCAGCAACCCGATTTTGCGAGAGGACCAAATGCTGAAGAAAGTGAGGCGACGCAACAAGCAGGCAGAGGCAGCGATCGACCCCTTCGCCCCTGAGTTTGGCAATGACACCTGGCACGTAGGAGGCAAAACCTCTGCAGGGATGGATCCCAGCAAGGTAAGCCCACAATAATGCTGCCCGAGCAGCATTATTGCTGTGTAGGTCCTTGCTGTGTGCCATACAATCTGGGAAATGGAAGGCTTGGCAGAGTCCATCCCGGAGTCTATCCCAATGGGGGTGTTGCTCATGCACACTGATGGGCATGCGCCCGTGTGGCTTATGCAGTCTGGCCTTATGGTACTTTGGCATTGGCACTGGGACTCATGCGTTCTGAAAAGCCTGCACCTGTGTGGCAAAGAATGGCAAAGCTCCAAGCTGGCTGTGCGCCTTTTAGGTCGTTCTATCCATTGACGGGCACTGCTTGCCATGTGTGAGTGTGTGTGTGTGTGTGTGTGTGTGTGTGTGTGTGTGTGTGCATGCTGACCTGAGGCAGCTAAGAAGAAGCAATTGTAAAAGAATGGTCAGTCAACCAAAGAATCGGAATAATTATGTTGATGCCGTTGTGCCTCATGGATCAACTTCAAGGAATCGTTGGCCATTGGTACTGACAATCATCAAAATCGCTGTAGCTGTGCCTCTTCAGCCTAACATTGCACACCCATTCAGGTTCCCAACAGCGTATTCTACGTTGACCAGGTTCACATGCACACAAATTGTGATTTTTTGCGTCTTGGTGCTGGATGTGTGCCAAGACGTGACAGTCCCAATGTTGAATAAACCGCACTGATTAAATACAAATTACAAGCATGCATGGTGCTGCTCATGCGGTACTTAAATTGATATTAGAGGCTTCTCAAAGAGATCTGTGCAGATAACTCAGATGGTGCCGAGCAGCGATGCTTAAATAGATGCAAAGTGATTAGGGATTTTGCCTGGAACTTCAGCGTCTTTGCGCAACGCCCAGTTGCATGTTAGCACAAGGTAGGTCTGGTGCATGCATGAAGTGCCATGCCAGTGCCACAGGGTGATTTATTGTCTGGCGAGCTTCCCACTGACCAAACTGCTTTGTTCTGTTTGCCATGCAGGGTGCTGCATTCTTGCTTGCTGGCTGGAAGCACAACCCTAATGAACGACGCTCTAACAGGAATAGGAAGTAGGAGGTGCCGGGCCTTCTCCGTCTAGATTGTGAAGGTGATGAGGTTCTCAAGACCCCTCTTCCGACCTGGTCTTAGTTGCGTTTTGTAACTTGATCCTCAGCGTCCAGCGGCTGAGCCCCGGTCGTGAAAGAAAAGTGGCATTGCCAGGAAAGTGAACTGCTCTATTACCTGCTGAGGGCTTAGGACTGCATGCCTCCTTTGCTTGTTGCTCTATTGTGGTGTTGCTTTGCTACCACTGCCATCCCACTGCACAAGAATAGCAGGACTTGCGGTATTTTAGACTGTATCCACTGCCAAGCTTATCTCTGCACAATATAGGCAGTGAGAACATTCCCTACATCAACAAGGGTTACAGGTCGCAGGATTCATCTTAACAATCACAACCCAGCTTGGCTACAAGGCCTGACTTTGGCTTTACCAGAAGTTAACTGGAAGCTGCGCAGTATAGGCAACCATTCTACTCTCAATACAATGCATTCTAAAATGCCTGGATTCAATAAATGCCAACGCCTCCCCTCTGACAAACAACAAACATCTAGAAAGCCAACATATCCACATATAAGCAAACAGGAAGAACTTGTGGTACCTTACCAATCTAGTCCAACCCTCAAGCTCAAAGTCCCTGACTGGAGGACATGGGCTTACTCTGATGGTAGTTGTCAAAACCAGAATGGCATACAAGAAATTGGAGCAGGCGTCTACTGCCCTCCCACTGACAGCAGAAGTTTTGTCGAGCCCGACGGTGCTGGAATTACCAACACCATATGTTGAGAAAAGAAAAACCACGTAGGCAGAGGAAACTCTCCCTACATCAATTAAGGAAAAGGAGACACAATGGCTCAGGAGAGCCGCGAATCTCCTCCACCACAAAGCTACACAGAAGAAGGGCTAATGGGGATCTGGAGGGTTATTGGAAGCACCTGGCTCCAGAACCTGGCTGTGAGAAGCATAACTGTTTTCCATAGCACGTATAGTGGTTACAAGCTTGTTTGCATACAGAACAGAATGTGCATGAAGTTTTTTTAGCAAGTTTATTGGCTCGTTGATGGTCCAATCCAAACTTTTTTAACTGATTCAAGGTATGATCAGTATAGCAGGTCCCACCAACACCCAGAAGTATAGTGTGGAGAGTCACGACTTTACAAGGTTTTACAAGGTTTTACAAATTAAGCCATCAGTCAAGAAGTGCGACTGCTAGGCTGCTCATGTGAAAGACTGTATTATAAAATGTTAAGGAGTGTTTGTGTAGCCCATGCATGTAAGTGTACAAAAAAAACCCTTGCCAAGAACAAGGGAAAAAATTTCCACTGGTGTTTGTATGACAAAGCAATGGCTAATAAACATCAGGAGTTTGCCAGGACCAACCGACTGCATCAAAAAAAGGAGGAGAGCAACATTTGTTTGTTCGTGTGGTAACGTAAGGAAGAAGCACGGTCCGTCACACTGAGCATGCCAAGAACAAAGGGGGCAAATAGGTATAAATAAAATTGACGTAAGGAGGAGCAGCACATGCACAATGAGAGGGTCAGGAACATCAAACATGGTCTGATTCATCACCCTCCTGCTGCGGGCCCTGCTGCTAGAGAAGCTTTGAACCAGCACTTGCCTGGCTTAGACTGTAAGTTGTTCATTAAAACACCTTGAAAAGCAGATTGTAAAAACATGCAGGCGCTCCCCTTTCATAGTCGTTTCAACACCCCAGCAGCAAGCACAGCTAGAAACTAAGCTAGAGTCACGACTTTAGCACTAACGAGCTTGCAGAGGTCAGCATGTTGCCGCTGTGCCGCCTCCAACTGTTGTCCAGGCCTCGTGTCTTCACAGTACTTGATTTCAATCAAGTGCACATGCCGCTGGTTTACATGGAGTTGGTGGGGCTGTCTCACGCGGTTGGCTGTTGAGGTCCTCTGTGTTGGGTTGTGTCTGCTGCGTAGCGCATGGTGTGAGCAAGTGGAAGAAGGAGAAGAAAGAGGTTTGGTCGATCTGAATTAGCAGCAATTGCTGCTGCCATCACACACTCGGGTTTGGTCGAGCTGAATTAGCAGCAATTGCTGCTGCCATCACACACTCATATTCACACATTGCTTCTGACAGTCTCACCTCTCTTCATCAAATATGTAAACGACCTTTTACCCAGAGAAGCAAACCATATATACAAGGGGATGTACTAAAACATATATCTACCCTCATTAGCAACTCACAAACCAATATTTGTTTCTACAAAGTAAAATCTCATGCTGGCATTGCTGGTAACGAATGTGCAGATGCTATTGCAAAATATCAAGCAAGCCAAGCAAATAATAATGTGGCTGATACTGGGATCCCTAGCGCAGGCCCCGGCGAAAATCCTTTTTCTCATTTATTTTGGTTAGCCAAGGAGGAAAAAAAGAACACAATGCTGGCACTTCCATAGCTCCTACACCCAATCCTAAAATCACCTACCTCCCCAATCTTCAAAATGCTCTCAAGTCTCATATGCATACAAAACACAGACTTGGATATGCCAACTCCAAAACAGGCTATTGCTCATATTTTCAGAGTTTGTTACCACATGTAGATAAGAAAGTCAGCAATGCCTTCAGGAACATGTCTTGTATATCCACACCCATGAAGCGCACCATCTTACAATATCGCACTGGCACCCTCTATAACCAAAAACATGCAGTTCGTTTCAAAAGGTCCACTAACGCACTCTGCCCTCTCACAGGCTGTCATCAATTAGGCAGCGCACTCCACATGCTTTCAGGCTGCCAAAATCATATCATCTCCAGCATGGAAATTGAACGCCACAATGTTGCTGGAAGAATGATCATCAAAGCTCTTAGCAAAAGCCCTTGGGGAGCAGGTTTGGTGAACATGGACATTGGGAGTGGTGATAGGTTGGCGCAGCAAAACCTTCATATCCCTGCACATGCATCAAACAGAATTATACCCCTTTACCTCTTTCCAAGACATTTTCCTAAGAGATCTAAACTCACCTCCAGCCGTCCTGATGCTATACTGATTACTCCCTATAAAGCCAAATCCACTCCTTCTCCTTCTACCTCCTGCTCACACCATCATGTGTTACGCAGCAGACGCAACCCCACACTGAGGACCTCAACATCCAATCGCGTGAGGCAACCCCTCCAACTGAATGTAAACCAGCAGCATGTGCACTTGATTGAAATCAAGTATTCTGAAGACACGAGGCCTGGGCAGCAGTTGGAGGCGGCACAGCGGCAGCATGCAGATCTTTGTAAGAACATTAATGCAAAATTTTTGACCCTTTACACCATCCTTTTGGGTGTTGGTGGGGCCTGCTACACTAAGCACACTCTTAACCAGTTTAAACGACTGGGACTTGACCATCAACGCGCCAATAGACTTGCTCGCAGACTTCATGCCCATTCTGTCATGTATGCCAACAAGCTTGTTACCACTAGGCGTGCTATTGAAAACAAAAATACTGATCGCAGCCAAATTATGGAGCCGGGTGCTTCCAATAACCCTCCAGATCCCCATTAGGGTCTTCTTTTTGTAGCTTCGTGGTGGAGGGGACTCACAGCTCTTCTGAGCCAATGTGCCTCCTTTTCCTTAATTGATGTAGGGAGAGTTTCCTCTGCCTACGTGGTTTTTCTTTTCTTTTTTCTTTTTTGAGGAACAGGAGAAACAATTGCTCAAAGACTGGCTCTTTCCAATGGTACTGGCTCCTCTGCCAGGCATCAAAACCGCCCTGGTGCTGTCTTTGTGCGCTCTATCCTAGGCCGACCTGCCACCTTGATTTTTCAAAGATCCCTCCGAGGAGTCCTCAACATGGGAAATTTACATTGCCAAGTCTATATTCTTCCCTGATACCAACCCCTTTCCCACTCTAGAAGCTGCAATTGTCCAGCATGCCAGCACTACAACCAGACTCAAAACCGCAGCTTGAGGAACCCAGACAGGAACAACAGGGTGACCTTGCACTTCATCTTAAGTGGTGCGGCAGGCACTATCTACAGTGACTAAATTTGAACCTTTTATCAACTTGAGTCTTACCAGGCAAAAGGCTACATCACTAGCATCCAAATCAAGTTTCAACAGTACCCAAAAACTAATGATGATTTTTTACAAACATGTACTTATTTTTCATTTCCTTCTTTTCTTCTTTTTCTTCCTGCTCACACCATGTATTACGCAGCAGGCATGACACCTCACAAAGGACCAGCGTAGCTAACCGCGTGAGACAGCCTCACCAACTGAATGCTAACCAGCAACATGTGCACTTGATTGAAATCAAGTACTGTGAAGGCACGAGGCCTGGACAACAGTTGGAGGTGACACAGCGGCAGCATGCAGATCTTTGCAAAAACATAAGTGGAAAAGCTGTCACGTTACAGACCATCCTTTTGGGTGTTGGTGGGACCTGCTACAACGAGCACACCCTTGACCAGTTTAAACAACTGGGACTTGACCACCAACGCGCCAATAAACTTGCTTGTGAATTTAATGCCCGTCCTGTTACGTCTGCTAACAAACTTATTACCACTAGGCGTGCTAATGAAAACAATAATACTTTTTACAGACAGGATCTGGATCCAAAAGCTTCCAGTAACCCCCAGGTTCCTATGAGCACTTTCTGTTTTGTAGCTTTGTGTTGGAGGAGACTCACAACTCTTCCAAATGGAAAATTTCACAGGCAATGAAAACTCCCCACATCAATTCAGGAGAGGGGGCCACATTGGTGCAAAGACCGTCGAGAAAGAGAGCAAGATGATAGCTGAAAGACTGGAGTTCCATACCTTCAACAGCAAGCAGAGTCAGCACGGTCAGCCTGCCAACCAACGAAAGCCATGCCTAGCAGCTACCTAAGTCTGCATACTAGATGCAGTTACAAAAAGCAGAAGCCTGTTGAATAGCCCTCAGACCAGTAGTGCCGACACACACTTCTTCTGAGCCAATGTGCCTCCTTTTCCTTAATGGCTGTAGGGAGAGTTTTTTCTGCCTTAGTAATTGTTCTTTTCTTTTCTTTCTTTCTTGTGGGCCAAGATACCTGATAGGTGAGATGCAAAGCTTGTTGGTGGAGGGCAGATTCTATTGTTTAGGCCAAGTGCTTTGGCTTTGTGGAATGCTTTGTAGAGAACGTCAAGACGGTGAGGGGTCACCATCCCAACGCATGTTGTCCATATTGTAGATACAAGCCACCCTTAACCTGTAGATCTCTGGGAGGATAAGGGTAGGTGGGATAGAGTTGGTATGGGTTGCAGCATCTGGTGGAGTCTGATTAGGGGGTGGCTTGGGGTTGTGTTTAACTAGGTCAATTTTCTGAATCCAAAACTTGAATGACTGTTAGTTTCGTTTTACATGGAGGTTTTTTCACCTTTGAGGAAGTCCACAGACAGGTCCTTAAGGTCACCTTAAGGACACGGTGTGCTGTCTGATCAATGAAGAGATAAAGGCTAACTGCGCAATGTCTGGCTGAAGGGTCCTCCAGGCTGGATGTGAGCGTGGAGGCCATACGCCTGTGGTATCCAACGCAGATAGGGTTACAAGGGTTACAAGGGGTTGGCCTACAGCCCGAAAATCTGGCTGATCGGCTGCTGGTGAAACATTCTCATCCAGCATCAAAAATTGAAACCAGTTCAGACAAAAATTTTGAAAATCTGTGCGAGTCTTGATTTAGAAAAGCATTGACCTCAAGATTAGTCACAACGTGAAAGCTTGCCAAGAATGAAACAAAATCAGTGTTTGGAAGCTGGGCAAAAGTGTGTAACGGTTTAAAAAGATCAATAAGCAGGTCCTTGTATTTTCTGCGCAGCTCACACAACTCACAGCAATTGCAGTAGAAAAGAACATGTTTCTCGTCCTGGACTTCAGCACATCCACACTTATCACAAATATTTGAACCACCCAACCATTTACAGGACTCGACCTTCAAGCAGTGGGCACGAAGCCTAAACCTACTCACATTCCTCATGACTCCTTTATCCAGATCCTTAAATAAATATGATGGGATACAGAAGGGTGTGCGTGGTGTTTGATTCAAAGGTTTCCCACACCAATGATGGTAAGTCACTGCTTTTCTGTTCACCTCTCAACGCAGATAGATGGGCGCTAGTCCAAAGGTTATCACATCCTCTTGTATGATTTCTGCTGCTGTGCAGTTTGAGCGGTTAAATTTATGCTTCATGGTTTTGGCAATCATTTTGTCCCAAATTCTAAGGTCTGCTGGGGTGCGCGGAGTAAATGCAAAGGCGCAGGCAAGGCTAAGACTGATAGCTATGCAAATCATGTCTTTGACTTGACGGGGAGGTTTGGGAGGAATCAAGGTTTTTGAGCTTTCCCCTCAGGTTGCAAGTCACGCATTGGATCTGGTGCCTCCAGTTTAGATCCATGGTAAGCTGGACTCCAAGGTGAAGGAAGGGCTCATCAGATGGCGGAATTACCTTGTTGTTGCCTTTTTGGGAATGGCTGTGAAGGATACCAGTGACCTTTATTTTGCTGCCAGAGAATAGGCATTGATAAGTGCCTAGTACAAGGATAGAAAAGAAAAGAAAAGACTACGCAGAAGGATAGATAAAGTTTCCAGACTTGAACTTTGAGACTTTGAATTGTGTTTGTAGGGCACAAGGGGTCACCAGCAAAGGCCACGCTGATCAGGGTGTTAGCCAGGTGGGTGTCTGTGACATGTTGGTTTGGGACGCAGCTGTGCTGTTACCCACGGCCCCCTACGTGGAGCCATCGTATGAGTGGTTCCATGAAGAGCAAAAGGAGGAAGGGAGAGTACTCTAGTGTATCACCTTGGATTGCCCCCCTCTCAACTGGTATTTGTTTGGTGCTTCCTTTTGAGGGTAACCTGACTTGAGTGGTAGCATTTTCATAGAGGTTTTTGACCGTGTCAATGGCATCAGTAGGGAAGCCCAAGTCAAACGTGATCCAAAGCACCCGGTCGTGATCAGGGGTATTAAAAGCAGAGGCGAATCTACGATAAGGACGTAAATATTTTTTACCAAAAGTTTTTGCATCCTTAAGCCCTATGATTACATTCTGGAGCTGGTGGGTTGTGACTTTTTGGTTACGGAACCCAGCTTGAGCGGAGCTCAGTAGGGAGTGTGCTTCTGCAAACTTGTGGAGTGTATTTGTGACCATGCAGATCCACAGTTTGCAGAGCGTGTTGGCAAGTCCAATGGGCCTGCAGGATGAGATTCCTCTATCTCCTTTATTGTTGTCAATCAGGATAGTATCACTATTTTCCATGAAACTGGGGTAAGGCGGCTTACGTGATGATGAAGAGTTTGTAGATGCTTTCTTGGATCTCGTGTGGAGCAACCTTGGGCTCTCATTCACTCTGCTATTTGGGCCTGATGATTTGTTATTGCTGAGTGATGTCATTCCCATTGGATGAAGTTTTATCAAGGATCTTGGAATGTAGCCAGCCTCTTGGTTTGCTTCCTTGTAGTTCCACTTCTGTAATTGAGATTGGAGGGTGAAGGGGTTAGGGTTCCAAGTCTCCAGCCTGCTCCCAGGTATAATTGCGAGGTCACACTTTTATTTACAGCTCTCATAGCTTCTGTGTAGTGGTGTTCTAACATCTGGGCCTGCCTGGCCGTTTAAGTTTCAACAAGTGATTAGTTCCAGGGTCATGGAGGGCTTGTAGGCCTGCTCTGGGTTTTGCATTCAATGCGTTCTCATCTCTGAAGATCTCCTAGCCTAGGACTGAGTGCGCTTGCATGGGATTTTTGTTTATCAAAATATTGAGTTGCTGGACCCGTCTTCTTTCTCTGTCTGCCGTGCTTCTCTCAGTCTGAACTTCGTGGTGGGTGGGTCATACGGTCTGTGCACCAATGTGGCCCCCTTTCCATAATTGATGTAGGGAGTGTTTCACTGCCTACGTAGGTTTTCTTTTCCTTTCTTTCTGAGTTGCTTGCAAGCAATGCTGCTACCGTCTTCATAACATGTTTCATTCAAATATTCATAGGTTTTGTGTTGCTAGGCACTCGTTCAGCCTGCTGGAGAGGAGAGGGTCGTCCCCACCTGCCTACCCCTTGCCTACTGGTAGGCAAAAAGTGGCCATCCCTGCTGCCTAGCATATCTCAGCACCCACTGCATCATTCCAAGACCTGAAAAGTGTGTTGGATAGCTGATTTTTTCTCTACAAGGTGGTGTAAATATCATGCAGGGAGGTTCAGTGTGTGGCCGACAGGAAAGTTTGAATTGCTGCGTTATCCAGATAAAAGCACAACGTATTTCACACAGGCCACCGTTTGGCCTCATTCTTGTTTTGGTAGATGCGTCAGGCTGGGAATCTTGCGGGGATGTGCTCAGGTTGCCAGGGGACGCAGCGTTTGTGATGCGATGTCACTTCCTGCATCGGCGTGCACACCTGTCCCAGCGAGTACCACCCCACCAGCAGGCTCCCCCAGTGCCCCCCCACAAAATCTGACATCATAACATGATTAGAAAACCTAAGAGCAGCTTAAATCCAGGAGTGCCGGTCATTTGGTGCAAGTTTGAAATTCCACCTTTTTCTGACAAATGGGTGCAAAACAGCCTCTGGGCCACACAGAGCACCTCCACACGTAAGATTTTCTGCTTTGCTCATTACTTGGGACCTAAAAACATGTTTTAGTTGTTCAGAGCACAGAGGTTGATGTAGGGTGATGTAGGGCCTGGGATTGCAGTTGGCCATATTTAGGGGGGGCCAGCCGTGGGGACGACCAGAGAAATCAGGATTCAAGTTATCAAGCCCTAAAATGGCTTTGCAGAGGGCTGTATTTCCCTTGTGTTGTTCCATAATGGTATTAGCACTGTCAGCCGCAGGTTGGTTGCTGACAGGGGATTTTAGCTGGGACTGGATAGAATTAGATTCCGAGCTTTTTCCACAGAGCGCGCCGCTTGTTGCTTATGGGCCTTGTATTATAGTGTTTAAGGTCAGAGAAGACTTTTTGTGCTACACATTTTCAGTGCTACTTGAGGAAGGTGGAATAAGTTGGCTACACCCTGGGCCAGATCTTCAACTGCCTTTGTGGCAGGTTTGTTGCAGAGTGTGATCAATTTTACTATCTCTGGCTGATTTCTAGTGAACTTTTTGTAGAAAAGCTGTGGCTTCTGCATGAGCTGGGTTCAGGAGTTGATTTTTTTCTAGTTCCCAGATGGCTCCATGTGCAGTATCCTGGAGGGCGTGTGTGGAAGCAGCGCGGTCTGAGTCACTTGTAGGGCGGTGAAGGACCTTTTGTGGGAAGTGTTTGGGGGGCACAGATGCAGAGAGGACAGGTATGTAGATTTCAAGAATGCTAGTATGCTTATCATGAGGGGGACGTGGTCGCTAAGGGAGCCCAGTCTGGGACGTGGCAGGGAGGGCATAAGTGAGCAAAGCAAGTTCAGAAGGGAGGACAATGTCATCTATGCGGCTGAACGTGTATTAATGGGATACAAGGGTTACAACTTGAAGGGAAAAAAGCCTCAGTCAAGACGTTTGACTGCTAGCCTGTTCATAAATACACATGAGATCATGAAGGAAAAAGGAAGTTTGTTGTTATCCTAGTTTAGAAAAATACTGATATCCTGGGAACTCGCATGGTGAGTGATTCCTAGACAGGGCATCCTGTGGGAGACGTGGAGATGTAGAAAAGAGGAGTTGTGCTCAGCGTGTATTAAGTGCAGTTGTTTTTGTCCTTGCCGGTTGCTTGGCAATGAGCCCATGGTCCAGTGAATCCCTCTTTGTATAGGGAGAGATTGCTAGAGGTATGTAATTTGAGCTGAGGCCTTGGTGAAGTCCTTGCTAGCTTGCTAATTAAGGACTCCCGGGACCTTTCCTTTATACATGCAGTCATCTGGCTTGTGCAGTCTCCTCTTTTCTTTCCCTTAAAAGATGGTGGTGGTGGTCGCGGTGTTACTGCTTGGGGGCCTCAAGCACATTTTTGGGTCTCAATGCTCTCACAGTATTTTACCTCCATAAAATTTTATGGTTCCGTTTTGGGAGGACCTGGCTCGAAGGTCATCAGACCTTCATGAATCAGGCTGATGTCCTAGGATTAGCCAAGTTCGTGTCTGCTTGCCTGAAATACTGTGACTGAGCTTCTAGCTCATTTTGCTTTTTAGTTTGGACTGGTTTGGTTGCAGGCTCGTTTTGCTTCAGCTAAGCTGCCCCTGCAGGCAGGTACAGCTATGTAACCCTTCCCTTCCCTTCCCTTGGAGGCAGGCAGAAGGATGGTAGGAAGGGGTCATAACCTGTTCTATTCTTTCCCTTTATGGTGGATGGGACTTGCGGCTTTTTCGTGTCAATTTGTCTCCTTTTTCTTAATTGATGTAGGGAGAGTATCCTCTGCCTATGTTAGTTTCCCTTTTCTTCCCTTACAACAACCTGCCTAAGCAAAAAGGTGCCTGTAACTAAACGATCCAGTCCAAGTTTTATGAGTTGAGTTACTTTTTTGGCCAGGTCTGGTTTCAGGCCTCAGTGTCTCCGCTCAGCTGCCCTTGTTCTGGCAGATTTAGCGATGTAATCTTGCCTACCTGAACCATCCTGAGAAGGTACCAAATTGTATGACTCAACTCTGCTCAACTGGGAAAGAAAAAGCCATATGCCAGGTTCAGGAACGGCTCACGTTTGGGCTTCATGTGTTGGGCAAATAGGAGTATGCGTACAAACTTTGAAGTTCATCAGGATAGCAGTGAAGCTGTATAACAGAAAATGCACAGTGCACAGGCAGAGGGAATGGCTGTGACTGACATCGAGAGCTCCCCGTTTCCTGCGTTTTTAGCAGAAACCAGTGCTGCCATGATCCACCCACCTCATTGAAATCGTGTTTGCTCATGATTTTGCCCAAGCTGCACTGCATATCAATGTCACCTTTGTGGCAGGAGGACGGGCGTCGCCAATTTTTCAGTATCTCTTGCAATGCTTCCACTGCTTGTCTTTTCTAAAAGAGGAAGGTGAAGCCCTTTCTTCTTAGGGATGCGGGATGGTCACTGTAGAGCTGGTACTTGATTTTCTGCCGACTTGACAATTGTCCTGACAGCTGTGATGGTGAAGGTGTCTTGGGTGCTTGCCATGGACGTACGCCCTTCCCACAGCATACTGGCAGGGCTTCACCACAAGCTATCAGAGACAGACTTTCAGCAACATGCAGTCCATCACGTTCACAAGCAACCACCAGGGCACTCTGCAACCTGTTGACTCTTGTTACACAAGTGAGGCCCCTTTGTAATGAAGTCACCAAATGCTGAGTTGAATGACCCATTGCTGAAGGCATTCCTGTGCACGGACTGCATTGGCAAAGAGCAATGCGTCACAAAACTTTGAAAGCTGCACGTAGAAGAACCTGACTTGGAGCATTACATTTACCAAAAGAAGCACCTGACTTGGAGCATAACATTTATCAAAATACCAAAATAGGTATTTTATTTTCTTTGTGCAAGGAGGACTTGCAACACTGTCAAAAACATCGCACTCTCGCAGGAAAGCAATTTTATAATTTAACCCCGTTGAACATGAACGTATTGCAACAGAAAAGCTTGAAGGTTGCCGCTGGGCGCCAGGCCGTCCCTCGGGCCGCTCCTTTGCAGCAGCAGTGCAGGAGGCAGGTATGTATTTGGTTGGTTGATGCAAACGTGCAGCCACTCCTGGCTTGCAATTGCCAGTGTGGTGGTTGGGTTCGCGCGGATAATGAGGTTCGCACGATATCACAGCACCCACATCCCTGGATGTCCATCCCCATACTGTGGGCGCAGTTACCGCACCACCTGCCCCGCGCGCAAGCCACACAGTCGCCCAGCACCGAGCAGGAGTTTATTGAGGTGGATCTGGACAAGCCCCTGGGCATCAAGTTCGGGCGAGGGAATGATGGGGGTGCGTATGTCATCACCGTCGACCCCAACATCGGCAACGTCGATGAGCGCATCCAGGTAATGGGTGGTGCCCACCCTGTGTGCATGGGTGGTCCAGGGTGCGTGTGTCTGTACTGCTGCGGTGGGTGTGTCTGGGGTCGTTGGAGGTGTGTGCTTGCATTTCTGGCTGTGATGCAGAGCAGGCCAAGCCCATAAACCCCCTGTCCCATCCAACATGTACATTGTTGAATTGTGCAATCTGTGATGGCAGGTGTTGTTTTAGCCGTGCATGCATGCATTATGCCATGCTCATCATCCACCAGTGTGCCACCCTGGTACTTTCAGCTGTGGAGGTAATTGTCCTTGCCAAGGACAGTCTGTATTCACCTCGTTCTTCTGTACATGCATGCAGCCTGGAGACAAAATTGTGAAGGTGTCGGCATCCTTTGGTGGTGATGTATGGGATGCTCAAAACTACGGACAAACCATGTACGCAATCCGCACCCGCAACGGCTCCGTGTACATGATGCTGAAGAAGAACTATGGGGATATGAGTGCCTTTGTGGTGAGTTCAGCAGCACTGGTGTCATGGAGTCAACATCTTTTCAGGGTGTATTGTGCACTGTAGGACCTAGGATTGCATCTCCCTTGCTCCGCGCACATAATCAGCATGTACCCCTGATAGAGATAGAGAACAATTTCTTGAAGACACTGTACCAGAGAAGCAGCTGGAGGCGTACCACAACACCAGCATCAAAAGCTCTGGAGCACGCTTATAGATGAGGCTAGCATATATGAGTCTCCTGGGTGTCAGTGGGACTTGCCAGGTTTACCGCACTCTCATCAAAGGACCAGTGTTTTTTTTCCCGCGTAATACTATTACGATCGTAATAAAACCCGGGATTTTGGAGGCTGGGGTTCGTAATAAAATGGGCGATGCGCCCCAGAGGGCGCATCGACCATTTTGACCCCCACTCAGGCCGCTGAAGGGCCTCAACTCGGGCAGCAAGTTAAAGTTTACAAATGAAAACAAGGAAAGGTCACAGTGCTGGTGAAAACAAGTCTCAAGTGGCAAGCAGAGCTTCTGAATTCTGGGCACAGCTAGAGAGCAATGGGGGTTGCTTTAGATGCCCTGAGTGGATGAAGCTGGCTGAGCTCGTGCTTGTTATGGTGTCTGGATCTGTGGAGGATGAGCGTATGTTTTCTGCTTTGAAATATCTAAAAAGCCCTCAGCGCAACAAGTTGAAGGAGATGCACATCAATGTGTGTGCTCGAGGTTTTAAGAGCATGGGGTGCAATTGAGTTCCTTCCCCTACCCAGATGCAATTGGCAGGTGGTTGGATGCCGCAAAGAAGCGCGGACGATGCATGATATAAGGGGATGGTGGTGGAGTGCAATATGCTTGGTTGATATGCTAGTTGTGAACATGATATGACTTGGGTGCTTGGATTTTCAGAACTTGAACAGGTGGAGGTGCATGGATGTTATGCTTGATGGACAGGTCCGCATGCAACGTGTATGACATGATGACAAACTTTTAGTTGTGCATGCAATGAAGTACCTCATGCGCAAAACCGCGACAGAATGCAGCATTGTAAGTGAACAACATATTACTTTAACCCGCCGCGACAGGCCTCGCGGCGGTCTTGGTTTGGTGGGGGCAAAAGTAATGAAGTGGCACTTCTCAATCAAGGGGATTTCCTTCAAAGTAATGAAATCTGGGTTTCGCCAAAACGAAAAAAAAAAAAAAAAAACACTGAAAAGGACTGCTAGGTCCTGATCCTCGATCAAAGATGCATTCAAGTTGCAAGCGCCATGCTCAATCCATTGAAAACGCTCACAAGCTCACCACCTCAAGATGTTATGTTGAAAGTAAAACAGTTCTAATAGCCAGGATCTGGAGCCAGGTGCTGCTAGAAAGGCTTTGGCTTCAAATCCCCATTTCTTCTTTGGTTGAACCTGTTGTTTGGTTAAACCTTTTTTGCAAGCTGTGCCTCACGCTGAAAGTCAGTTGGGGCCGGTCGCGCAACACAATAATAAGTGAGGAGGAACCAACTGCAGGTATGGATTTTGAAAGCAGCCGAGTCAAATACAGTCAGTATCTGCCCAAGGTTTTCCCTGGAATTGTGTTGCAGGCCAATCACTCGATGGCCTTTTGCCTCCCCTGCTTTCTGCGTGCAGGATGACATGGATGAGTCTGAAAGAATGTTCAAAAAGGAACGCGGTGGTGGCAACTATGGCGTTGGAACCAAAGAGGTCCAAGAGAAGAACTACATTGCTGTAAGTACAGATGTTGACTCAAAACAGGGTCCTTCTGCATGGGAAGTCCGACTGCATCACACTCATCAACCACATGGATTGGTCGTGTCATCACATTGTGTGGTGAGAGAAAGCTAGACAAAGGAGAGTGGTATTTTTTATGCCCTGGTCCAGCTTTAGTGTGAGGCGTGTGCATACAAAAGACATGCCGCCAAGCCTTTATGTTTCCTCTGCCAAGTAGTTTTCCTTTTCCTCTTCTGCTTTTTTCTTACCTTTTTTTTTCCGCTTAGAATGCTAACTTGCCTGATCAATCTTGTCTAGAAATGACCTGTTCACCGCAGCATCATTGCACGAGCCATCCCCAGAACAGCATTGGTTGTTTTGTCTTTCCTGCCACTTGTGTGCAGAGGAAGGAGAATGAGCGGAAGAGGCGTGAATTATTTGATGATGCCCTTGCCAAGTTCAAGCAGAATGATGCTCAGGTAAGGCTTTGGCTTAAGCACCTAGACACACTGCATGTTCATGCTGAACAGCTCCATGACCAGTACACACCCCCTTTCCAATCAGTTCCTCCATAACACCACATTACGCACCCGGCTAGCAGGGTTACTATTTGGACACTTAAGCACAGTCTAGCAAGTTCTGTGGAGCTGCTTTGGGGCTTTAATTCCTTGAGGTCTTAGTGTCTGACTGCAGTTCTGTGGGAAAGGAAAGGGAAGGGTCACAACTCTGTACCTGCCTACAAGGACAGCTTAGCTGAAGCAAAAGGGTCAATCCTGTAGCTTGTGCCACAGCCCGCACGACATCCTTGATGAGGTGGAGCCTGCACCAGTTGTGCTCCAGCTGTTCTTGTTGGGGTGCACAGGCTTGCTACCTCTGCTTTTCCTCCTCCTCTGCGCTGTTTTGCTCTCACCTCACTGTGGCTGTACAGAAGGACAGGAAAGCTCCTGGTGCTGCTGCAAGGATTTCCAGGTCCCTTCCTTCAAGCTTTTGCTGAGTCCTATGTCCTTGGTGCTGCTGATGTCAAGCCTTCTGTGCATGATACTGGTCCTCCCCTTTTTGCTCCTGGGATTCTGCGTCAGCCTTGCTCACCCTGCAGGCATCGCACAAACTTGTCCACCTTTTCTTGCATGGTCAAAACATTATATTAGCGGGTTCTGTCGTGTCGTTTGCATGTATGCAGGGTGCTGTAATTATCTCTCTGGGGTTGTAATGTCGGTCTTTTTTGCCCTTTTTGGTGTCCCGCCTCTACATCCATCTGTCTCCGCCGCCTGTCATTCAACATCTTCTAGCGCATGCTCCCTTTTGTCATGGACAGGCCGCCCTGATTGACTTTGAAAATATCATTGCCATGGAGCCACGCAACTACGTTGGTGACAACTTCAGTCGGATCACCCCCATCTACAAGGTCACCCAGTACAATATGGCCTGCTGCTACTCGATGTTGGGGCAGGTGAGCAGGAAGTCCCATGCCAATGTCCATCCCTTTGTGTTATGCAGCCTGCACTGTTATTCACTTCAATGACACTGCTCAAGCTGGGTAAAGATGCGGCCCTTCGTTTTTTGGATGCCCTGTGCCCTTGAGACTCAGGTAGTACGGTCATGCTGGAGCATGCTCTGATTTTGGAACCGTCCAGGCAATTCGGGATGAAGCTGGCTTATCAATCCACATCGCTATGATACAATATTTTAGTGGAAGTGCTGACTGGGATGAGGTTTTTGCACAAGGTTGCTGACCATGTATGTGAATGCTATGCTTATTAGCTTTGAATCTTGCTGCAGGAAAGAGCTCATTTACTCTTGTGGTTTATTAGCTTTCAGGGGACTGCCACTCAACCACTTGTGATAGCACAGTGCTTGGTTGAGAAATTTGCTGCAAATGTTTTTGTTCTTTTTTGCATCTGTGTTTTGCTGCCCCTTGCTTTTTCAAGTTCAGATTTTCACTATTGCACACATGCAGACCGATGAGGCGATCAAGTGCATCGACAGGGCAATGAATGCAGGCTTTGACAACTATGATCAGGTAGGTTTGAGGGGTGCTCTACCTCATGGTGTAAGCGGGATGGAAGATGAGAGGGCTTTTCCTCGCTTAGAAGAGTTGAAGGATGGAGTTTATCTGCTTCTCTAAGCACAGCCGTACCGGAGATCCACAAGCACAAGCTTGCATCGCCACTGCTTGCACTGCTCCTGAGGTATTATTAAGGCATCCAAAATGCAAGAAAAGGACCAGAATGCATCTTTGTGAGGGTCAGGGAAGTTCGGGGATATTACTTAGGCGTCCAATTAACCCAGGGAAGCTTGACAAAATTTCTGGCTGCAATAATTCCACACACTGCCAGCTTCCTGTTTTATACAGTTGGAAATGAATGATGCAAGTGTATGGTGTGGTACTTCAAGTTCATGAGAAGGTTCCAGAGGAGGTCAACTGGCCTATATCACTGGATATGTTCTTTCCCAACTTTCTTCCTCACATTAAACCATGTTAATCATTATTAATCCATATAATGTCATGTTCACCAGAAATTCATGAAAATCAGAGGTTCCCAGATCACTCTCCTGGCCTCAGATCACCTAAAAATGGCCCATAGCTCCACCTCAGGACCATTTTTCACTCCCAAATGTTTGTCTTTTGTCACCACCATATACATAATAAACACCCTGCATATTCAAAAATAGGAAAGAAGGAAGTCGACCATTGACCTTTTTGGCACCCCTTGCGCTGGATTTTCTTTAAGGGAAATGGCTGAAATTCTGTATCTCACCAACTACTGGGTCTTTTCACTCCATTGTTTTTGCAATGCTATTCTTTTGATATAAGGACTTCAAATCATTATAAATCACTCAACTTTGTGGTCTGGATGGTCAGATGTGGGCAGCTGGGTGCCAAAAAGTAGGGTTCACGCCGCAGAAGATTAGGTAGGTGTCCCCTCATTGGCAAGACCCAAGCTTGGTGGTACACACCCCGTGGCCAAGGCTACCATTCGATGCCAAGTTTGAAGATTGCCACCTAGGGGACCTATGCTCGGTGAACATTTCAAAAGTACCCCTATTTGAGGCCTTCGTCGCCCACCTCTGAGAAGGTTTATGGATTTATATTGCTTACTGTTTTCCACAGCATCAAGACTCTGAAATCGTTTTGGGGGGCTCCCTGCATCTCCTATGATCATCTCTGTTGTGGCACAAATGGCGTGATTTGGTTCAGCTGCCATGTTCCTGTCTGCATGACCAGTTCCTAGCCCCTGGCCGGCTCACAAGCCTGTTCTCCTCATAGTAAGCATTGTCAGATGCGGGAAGCTTGCAGCCTTTTCACAGCCAGGAAAGATATAGGGTTTCTCAGACACAGTTGGCCTCTTGTGCTTAGTTGTGTGCCTGGGCACGGGTGTTCCACTCCTTCAGCTTTTCTGCAATGGACAACCTGATTGAACGTACCGCGCATGCTATCACTCATGCATGTGTCCCAACACATTGCCATTCATAGCCTGGATGTTCCTGGTGCACAGGCTCCATGGCACTCGCGAAAAAATCAATTCGGGACAGCGATGGACAGTACAGGCGGCTGCATGGCATGGAACTCTGAACAGATTTGGCAGATTCTTACTTACATACCGCTTGCATGCAGATCCGAAAAGACAAGAACTTGGAAGAGATGCGCAAGAACCCCAAGTTCCAGGCTACCCTTGACAAGTATGACGAGCCTGTCATCAACTGGAATGCGATCAAGGCGACATTTGGTTTCTTTAGGAAGAAGGAAGACGACATCTAATGGAGGCTCTCAAGCAGCTTCGGTGGTAAACGACCGTCATTTCATTTGCACTGGGGCTGGTTCTTGCTATGTGACCAGCCACGCCAGGGAAAGGTGTACAAACAATCGACCAGCAGTTTTCAATGCTTTCTGTCTAGGTGCAGCCGCTGCAAGAAGCTGCGTGCCTGAGTTGGCTGACATCTGCATGAACCACACGGACTGTTCTGATTTTTTATTTCCCCCTGCTACAGCAAGCATAATTGTGTACAATGGAAAGTGTAATTTATCCCTTAGGCTTGCAGCAATTGGTGAGCAACGCCCCCCTCTGACAGCCAGCCGAGAAAGGACAGGCAATTGCTCAGCTGCAGCCACTATGTTGCACTAAGTTGAAAAGCATGCACATGTATGTAAAGGAGTCCTTGCAAGAGAAATATTAATCATATGTAAGGTTAGAAGGTTACAAGCATTGGGCTTTGACCTCCGGCTGTGTAACCTGGCTGCATGGCTTGCTGGACTGTGCCAGCCAAACAGAGAGTAAAGAAACAAGGTTTACAAGGATAAGGCCTTCAGTCAAGAAGTGCGACTGCTAGCCTGCTCATAAAAGGCAATTAATTCATGACGGGACAGAGGAAGTTTGTTGTTCTGGTTTAAAAAAGCAGACAAATCATGATATCCTGCCTGTGAAAACAAGGCAGCATAATTCCTGCGGAGAGAGACCACCTGGGGATGCGTGCAATGAAAGAGGACAAGGGTTACAAGGGGTTGGCCTACAGCCCGAGAATCTGGCTGATCAGCTGCTGGTGAAACATTCTAATCCAGCATCAAAAATTGAAATCAATTCTGACAATAATTTTGGAAACCTGTATGAGTCTTGATTTAGGAAAGCATTGACCTCGAAACCAGTCAAAATGTGAAAGCTCGCTGAGAAAGGAATGTAATCAGTGTTTAAAAGCTGAGCAAAAGTGTGTAATGGTTTAAAAAGATCAATGAACTGGTCCTTGTATTTTCTGCACAGCTCACACAACTCACAGCAATTGCAATAGAAAAGAACATGTTTCTCGTCCTAGAATTCAGCACATCCACACTTATCACAAATATTTGAACCACCCAGCCATTTACAGGACTCGACCTTCAAGCAGTGGGCAGGAAGCCTGAACCTACTCACATTCCTCATGACTCCTTTATCCAGATCCTTAAATAGATTATCTATTATGGATATCATGGGATACAGAAGGGTGTGCGTGCTGTTTGGTTCAAAGGTACTCCACACCAATGATGGTAAGTCACTGCTTTCCTGTTCACCTCTCGGGGACTTAGGGCGTCCGCTTCCCTCCAAACTTTCTGCTGTCTGTACCTCAAATCCCCTAAAAAGTCCTGCATGGGAATCTTGGAAGCACTCAGCTATATCTGTTTAAACACCTCCTCATTGCGCATGCCACTAAATTACTTAGACACATGTGCAGACCAACAGGACTCATCCATATCAGCAAGGTGTGAATCTGCCTTAAGCACTTGGCGTAGTGTTTCGCTGTTAGAAACAAGCATGTTGTTGAAAATTTTAACAGTAGCCCTGAACCAATAAAACTGTAAGGGCTCTTGGCCACACTCTCTCAATACTGGCCAGTTCGTGGCAGTACTCTTCACACCTAGAAAGCGCCTTAAAGAGCATAATTGTCTTTTTTGTAATTGGCTTTTGAACTCACTGCCTGCTCGTTAGTACTCTGTACCCCACACTTGGCACGCGTACATCCCAGCCGGAATGCCATACACCTTGGAGAGCCAAATCAGAGCATGTGGCCTATTCCTGAGATCATGTTCATGCACAAACTCCTTAATCCTTTGCTGGGCAGCCATGTACGGCTGCACTGCATGCTCCTCAGACACCTTCAAATTCATGCGCTTGTCCACAAGCATACCGAGGTATCTAAACTGCTCTTTCTCTGGAAGAGCCACGTCTCCATACATGAAAGTAGGCAGAGAAGAACACGACCTACTATAAAAATGCACGACCTCTGATTTTGATGTATTGACAGTCAGCCCCTTTCTCATTCAAAGAGGACATGTTGTTCATCCTGGACATCATCATCAGCCTCACAAAGGTCACAGTTTGGGGAAGACCTGTGATTTCAAGTTGCTGTCTCATAGCGAAGGGTGTGAACACGGAGTCTAAATTGAGCCACGCTGCGAATGACATCATGGGGGAGGTCAAGGAAGATGTATTTAGGAAACTATAGGGATAATGCATAACTGAGGCCCTGTTTGCGGGAGGAGCGCACCGCTGGTGATAGGTCAAGCATTTACTGTTGCGCCAGGCTCTCTTGGGTGTATGCTGGAAAAAGGCACCCAATATTGTGAATGCCTGGTCTTGAGATCCACCACAAAATGACTGAGATGAATGGGCTCAGAATTCAGCAGCTTCTATTTGAAAACGTGGGAGTGTGCCAAACCATCCATGGCTGATAGAATATGGGAGGACCAACAATCATCAGATCTCGAGCTCAGCCGTATGTCAGCCTGCAAAATCTTTTTCATTGTGGAGCTGTTGCATCGGTCAAGGAGTTGTAAAGACGCATTGCTGCTCGGAACCAGTTGACTTATAAGGGCTCCAGACTACATTCTCGCATGATACACCAAGAGGGAGTAGTGTCCCTGACCCCCAGAGTTATTTCAAGCACTATTAGCAGCCACTTCTGTATGGGATTGTCCATCTCTTTGCCTTGTCGAAGGTAAGGGGTGGCCCAGATCTGACTTGCATACATGCCAGCAGGGATTGCATACGTCTTGAGGAGCCAAATCTGGGCGTGTAATCTGTTAGCAAGGTTATGCTCCTGAACACACTTTTTTACTCGGAAAGTACCAGCTGTGAATGGTCTCAACGCTGCATCAGCCGCAACATCCAGATTTATTGTTTTGTCACACACCATGCCGAGATAGTTAAAAGTATCTGTGTAGGGGAGCTACGTACCATCAAAGTAAAGTGGGGGCAGATTATCAGACCTGGAATTGAAGCACATCACCTCAGATTTCAGTGTGTTGACAGTCAGCGACTTCCTTTCAGCATAAGCTCTCAATTTGTTTAGCGTTGTCTGCACGTTGGTATGGTCATTGGACATGAGAGAAAGGTCATCAGCGAACAGTCAGTGAGTCACCATGAAATTGGGAATACCGGTGAGCACACCCTGCACCCCTTCAGCCAGACAGTTGGTGTCGTTCAAGTAAATTGAAAACAGCAGGGGGGAGAGAGGGCACCCTTGTTTGACCCCAAATGATGGCTGCACATTTGCTCTCTTATCCCCATCCAGCAGCATCTACTCATCCTCATGGTATAAGTCTTTCAGGATAGACACAATACAGTACAGAAACAAAAGGCCTCCTGTCAAATGTTCCTGGAGGGAACAGGGAGCACTCAGCGCCAGCCATAGCCACTCCACCTCCTTCAAAGGTCCGTCATCCTAGTCAGCTCCTTCCAGAACAGAGGCACGTCCATCTCGTGGAGGTCAAACACTGTGTCGACACCAGGCCCAAGAATCAGCTGGAGGCCTCCAAGCAACAGCACCGCAACTTCTGCCGCGATCTTTCAAGGGCCTCAGCTCAAGTCACCCTCCATACCATTCTGTTAGGTGTGGGAGGGGTCATCTACACCCCCCACACTCTGGAGCCTCTTAAAGAGCTTGGTCTTGACACTCATTCAGCCACCAGGTTTGCTCTGAAGCTTCATGCCCATTCCGTCCAGCATGCTTATAAATTTTCTAGCCAGATGCGCTCTTGAGAAGACTCCTCTCAGAAAGAATAGAAAAACTACGTAGGCAGAGGAAACTCTCCCTACATCAATTAAGGAAAAGGAGACACATTGGCTCAGAAGAGCCATAAGTCCCCTCCACCACGAAGCAACAAAAAGAAAATCCTAATGGGGATCTGGAGGGTTATTGGAAGCACCAGGCTCCATAATTTGGCTGCGATAAGTATTCTTGTTTTCAATAGCACGCCTAGTGGTAACAAGCTTGTTGGCATACATGACAGAATGGGCATGAAGTCTGCGAGCAAGTTTATTGGCGTGTTGGTGGTCAAGTCCCACTGGCAGTTGTTTAAACTGGTTAAGGGTGTGCTCAGTGTAGCGGGTCCCACCAACACCCAAAAGGATGGTCTCAACTCCCGTCAATAAGATCAGTCACGGGCTACTGCTAGTAACCCTCCTGATCCCCGTTGACTTCTTTCTTTTGTTTTTTTCTCTTGGTTAAGGGGATACATAGTGCCTCGGCCTTAGGTATCCTCTTTTCCTTAATTGATGTGGGGAGTGTTTTCACTGCCTGCGTAGTTTTTCTTTTCCTTTCCTGTCAAAGGTAAGGTAAGGTTACATTTCTGTATCCGCAAACAAAAGCAGCTGATTAGAAACACTGAGGCCTATAACCAGACCTGGCCAAATTTGGGACTGGAGAGAAGAGATAACAAAACCATGTTTGTTGTGGTCTGGTGTTCGTAAAAGCTCGAGCAAGGTTATGCTCAGGGGCTGGAAGGTTGTTGGATCAGGAAAATACCCCAATTTTGTGAACAAAGTACTGCAGCGTATGGTTTGTAAGCATTCAATTCACATATGCCCATGCAATGCTCCATGTTCTCTGATATAGTAAGCCGCGATTGGCATTCAGATGGAAGAAGACACATGTTTCCTCCCCCAAAGGCACACTGACTAGCCTGGATGATATCAACTATAGGATCCCCCCAAGGCTACTCCCAGGTGGGGATCAGAAAGCTGGAGGGGCATTCCCGTAACTTGGAGGTCCGATATATCCCCAAAAAGTCTTTTACTTCCTGGGAGGGCCTCATGTTGCTTTCATTGCCTGTGCTACCTTGCGCACTCGAGATTGGCTGCCTTGGCCTGTGCTTGCTTCTTGTCCTTTCTTCACAGCTCCTGTGTTCTGCCCTGGTTCTGCTGCTCCTGCTGCTGGGGGAGGATGGTGTTGATGCTGAGTGGGGGGCTGGTGTGCTGTGGCTGTAGCTCCAGTCAAAACAACTGACTGCTAGGCTGTTCATCAAGAAAGAAGTCGTTCATGTGAAAAATAAGGTTGCAAGGTTACAATGTGCTTTGACCATTAGCCAGGTAGTGGGGCGGCTCAGCCTGCTCAAACGTTCCAGCCACACACAAAATATCTACGAGTTCAAAAATGAGATGATGTCTTATTACTTTGATCCTGCAAGAAATAGAAAAAAGAAAGTAACTTGAGTGTAGTAAAAAGCACCAGACTCGTTCAGAAAAGTTCTGTGAGTAGAGGGGAAGCCAGGGAATTTAGGTGCATGCAAAATCCTTCCAAGAGAACACATGAGAACACAAGAACAAGGACACGCGGCTCGCTTCTCATCCTGGCGCCCTCTTTGGTCACACCTAGCATACACCCATCACCGATCATGATGATCATATTCAGGTGTGTTTTACACAGCTTGTTGTTTGGTTCTTAAAAAGCAAGTACATTAGAAGATGGTTTATGGCAAAAGGAAGACAGGAAAAGAATCGCCTGGGTAGCGCCAAACAAAAAAACTCCAGAACTCCAAAATCGAAACGGTAAACTCCAACTGTTTGCCTCTGGAAAAAGGAAAGACCTCCTGAGCACTGGTTCGAAAAAAGTGAGTTACGTAAGTGAGAGGTTAAAAGAAGTCCTTCTAAACTCCCTCCAAAGAGTACAGCCTGAGGTTACAGAATCAAAGCGCCTCCAGCCAAAACGACTGACTGCTAGCTTGCTCAGAGAAAGAAAGAAAGAAAGACTACGCTTGCCAAGTCCGGCCGCGTGCATTAACTTAGTGCTTTCCTTCCTTGAAGGAAAGGTCACCTGTCCTGAAAGGAAGGGCCCCACCAAACAGACCAAGAGGAAGAGCAAGCACAGAAGTCTACTCCAGCAAGTTGGCCCCCACCATGAGACCTACGACACGACTGTCAGGCAGGCCCTATCCTGGCAAGCTTGCTCAGAAAAAAGGAGTTCATGTATAATAAGGATACAGCTTTCTTGTTGTTCCTACCTGTGCTTTTTGTTGGTGGGACTCACTGTTAGTGCCAGCGCTGACTGTTGAGTCTTTCTTTGCATGATGGCTGTTGCCCAGCATATACTTTCACTTAACTTTACTTGGTCATACTAATCAGTCAGGTGTCTCACACCAGCCCTTGCGCAGCTGCTTTTTCACCCACATGTTTGCGCACTTGGTCAGAGCATGCGCAGCGCCTGTGCATGTTGCAGGCTCGCATGCCCTTGCCCATGCGCAATCTCAACTCGGTGTGCGTAGGTAAGCAAATGCGAGCTCAGCGCATGTCTGCTAAGTCCTTGGTACCTGGTCTAGGGACACTACCCTGAGCACTTGTGCTGCGTCCTGAGCACATGCAACTTTAAGCAAGAACAATGCTGATGAGCTGAACAGCATCCCAAGCCCCCACACAAATGAAGTGGACGCGTAACACGGAAGAAGATGCTGAATCACCTTGAACAGGAGTTGTCCTAAATGGAACAATATTTATTGCATACTCCAAGCAAGGTTTTTGCTGGCAAAATACCGGGTATTTAGTAGGGCTTGGTTTTACACCAATCCGTTCCCATTACTGCATAACCATTTATAAATAAATATTGGTCTCCAGATCCCTGTGCCTAGAGCTCGGATCAGCTTCCCCTCACCGAGTTGAGCTTGCTGGACACAAGTCTTGACCCAGGTCAGCAACAGGATGCCCAAGTACTCCAAGTACACTATCGTGGTCGACAACATCTCGTCGTCCACTCCCTCACGCGACATTGAGGTGAGGGAGGGACGGCCAAATCGCATCTGTGGCATTGAGCAGCTAAGTACTCCCTCCCACCGCGGCGTGCACCTGCCCACCTGCAGCGCTCTTAACTGGCACGTTGCTCAAAAGCAATATGCATGCATGGGGATGTTTGGGGTGGCAGCACCGAGGCATGCCTCCAGAGAACATTCCAGGAAGTTCATGCCACGCTGTCAAATATCTTGGAATTCTGCTCATGACGTCTCACCCTGCGCTTGACTCCTCTGTGCCTGCAGGCAGAGTTCCGATATGCAGGGCGAATCCGGTGAGTGTGGTTATGTGCTAGGTGGCTCTGTGTGTGTGATGGTGTGCTCATGCATGTAAGTGAGTTTGCATGCATGAGCACATGCTCCTGAGCGCCTGCCCCTCTTCGCTCACATTTTATCATCTTTTATCATCCTCTCTCTCTCTCTCTCTCTCTCTCTGCGCAGAGACATGGCAAGGGACCACAAGACTCGCTGCGCACTGATTGAATATGAGAGGTAATTGATGAAGGGGAACTGGGAGGAACGATGCAGACACTTGCTCATGGCCGCTTTCGAGCATGCACCGACATGTACTCTGAAGCAGCTCTCTAACATGCATGCATGCATGCTGGGCATAGCATCTGCTGTTAAGTTTTCATTTTCGTCCTGCTGTTTTGTGTGTTCAACCCTGGAGCGCACAGTGGTGCCTGTTTAATTAATGAGGTTGCACGTTAACCACACAATCTATCGATTTAAGTCCAGGAGCAAGTGCTTACAACAGATGTATGAGCTATTACAGCATCTTTGTATGTGCATCTGCCTGCTGTTTGCTGCCACAGCACGCTCCAAGATCTCTTGCTGAAGCGCTGATCAAGCTCTGACGCACAAGAGAAACAGGGGACGTGCGGCAGCGTACTCCAGCAGCAGCAACATCAGCACACCAGAAGTCCCTGGTAGCTACACAGCAGCACACAAGCAGGCTGCATGAAACTTCAGGGATGAAGGCAGGTTGAGGACAGTACGATTGACGGTTATTAAGTGGTTTGGGATCGTTGAACTCCGCTTAGAAGTTGATCTTGCGGCGAACCTAGCTTAAACACATGACAAAACACCATTAATCCAAGGTGTGGAAGGAGGTAGACCTGCATGAATTGAGGGTTTGAAATGAAGTAGACCTGCATGTAGGAAACAGGAAGTCCGAGTACACGTCTGTTACTTGCGCGTCTGTTACTTGGAACCAATTCCTTGGCTGTGCGCATGTGTGCTGAGTCACAAATAATATAACCCCTTAAGCACTCACACGCACTTTATTTTCTGTTGCTGGACTCCTACTGCAGATCCGCAGATGCTGAGTACGCATGGAGGAAGCTGAATGGCATCAGCATGAATGGACGCAAAATGAAGGTGAGATCCTGCGCTTTGATGCATGTGGCGGCTATGGGGGCACCTGTTTGCAGCTGTGCTCGGCCCAGCACTCAGCCTTCTATTTCCATGGGAGGTGTTGACTCTGTAGCACAGTGATCAAGCTCTGGTAGCTTTCTAAGTGCCTGCTCACTGGGCCCTTCAGCTTCCATAGAAATTGCACCCCTGCTGCTCCTTGCGCAGGTGGAGTGGGCAACCAAGGCTGACTTCAAGCTCATGGGGTGGAAGTGGTATGAGTACACACCCTCCCCACCTCCCAAGCGCGGCCGCTCTCCTGCACGATCTGCATCCCGTTCGCGCTCTCGCACCCCCTCGGCGAGCCGCAGTCCTAGCCGCAGTCCAAGCCGCAGCCGCAGCCCCTCACAGTCACTTCCAGGTGCGCTTGCACATATACAGTTTTTCTTTTAATGAAGGAAGTTCTGATGGAAACTGTTACGCGCTGCCAGTCGGGCCGCAGTTGTTGCTCTTCTGGCACAATAAGCATTGTTTCAAAGGAGATGCACTCGTATTTCAATCCTGCATGGAACTCGATTATCAGATTTGTGCAGGAAAAGCAATTATTTGCAGGCTAGCTCTCAGGCATCCAATGTAAGGGGTGACCTGGCGCTCCTAGGAGTGTTAAGAAATGCTTCGTTGATCTGTCACTTGGCGCTTTGTCGCCAAGAAGTCCATCCAGAAATGAAACCAAACAGATATGCCACCTTGCTCTCCCTTGTAGGGGGTGTGAGCAGTCATCTGCTTGAGGGTATTTGCAAGTGCCATTTCTTCCAACCTTCGATTGCAGGTACTCCCAAGAACAAGGACCACCAGCAGGAGCGCCATAGTAGCGACGACGGCAAGTAATTCAATTGGCGTAAATGCTTCCTGGGCAGGATGGACTTCAGGATTAAGCCTTATCCATGACGGCATTTGCTGGATGCAAAGACATGGAAACCGTTTTACATTGGGGTTAGGGTTGGTGGGCGCTCCACCGTCTTCTTTGGTCAGCATTAGTTAATATTCATGCACTGTGCATATTCATGATCCTATTGACATTGACTGCCTAACATATTCCAGAATAAGAATTCATTTCATGTTATGATTGCCAAGAATGTTATTGGTTAACATGATTTTTCATTTTTTGGCCAAATTTATTTGGACCCTGGCTTGTTTTACTTCTGAGAGTGAAACAAAGGCTCAAAGGCTACATGCTGATAAGAAGCTAGCACAGGCCAAGTGATTTTCAGCTTGCTCTGTAGTGCTCTGGTAGCACTTCGCTCTGCTTGGATGCACTAAGGCAACATCGCTATATCTGCCCACCATACAGGTTGACAGGAAAAAGGTGGCCTCCAGTCAAAAGGACTGACTGCTAGGCTGTTAATAAATAAGGAGTAGTTCATGCAAGAACGAATAAACTGTTGTTCTGATTTGTGAAGGATAGGATAGGGTTACGAAGCTGTACCTGCCAATAATGGCAGCTTTGCTGAAGCATAAAGGTGCCTTTTTACAGGTAAGGTTACATCACTATATCCGCCCGCATGGGCAGCTGAGAAAGGTGCCTGAAACCAAACTTAACCAATGGTGCAAGTGTCGCCTGAATGTGGAAACAAAAAGCCTTGTGCTGAGTTCAGAAGTGTTAGGATAGGGAAGGAAAGGGTTACAAAGCTGTACCTGCCAAACTCTGCAAGCACTCAGGTTACAGGGAAAAGAAGGCCTCCAGTCAAAACGGTTGACTGCTAGCTTGCTCATAAAAAAGCAATAATTCATGTAGAAAAGGAAAAAAGCTGAGCTCAAGGCTTGTTATTGCTTTGATTAAAGAAATGATAAGACTGTACATGGTGAATGCCAGGCACGTAGGGAGCCTCCCTATTAGAAGAGTGAGATAAAGAGAGGAGAGGACCAGAAAATAAGGGAGCATAGTTAAGCTGAAGAGAACAAACATGGGGATGAGTGCGTTTGAAAAGAACGTGTTGCTCATCCTGCACATCATCTTGGGCATTACATAGATCACAGGCAGGGGAAATAGCATCATCCCATGTGGCCTGCTCAACTTTCAAGGTATAAGGTTTACAAGGGAACATAACCTTCAGCCAGATAGTTTGGCTGCTCAGTGCGTTGAAAGAAATCCATCAATTCAGAGATAAAACAATAATTGCCATTGTTTTGATACTGGAAAAACGAAACACGTCCTCAGATCCAGCATGGGAGAAATAGAAAGAGCCTTCTTCATTTATCACTATTCTGTGTGCAGAGAAGTCATAGAAAAGATATGCATACTTCCTTCTAAGACAGCACAAAAAGGTGCAAGAGCAAAGAAAAATAGCATGCCTTTCATCTTGTAATTGTTCTGAAGAACATAAATCACAATGAGGTGTGTGTCCATGCCAAAGAGAAGTTTCAACTCGAAGCTTGTGAGCGTGCAAACGGAAGCAAGCAATGTTTCTTTGCATATGCCTACCCAAATCCAGATACAAATACCTAGGAGTATGGAGAGGTCTGCCATAAGCAGAATTATGCCTGAAGGGAAGTGCCACCCAGTTGTGGTACTTGGTCAACTTGCTCAACTGACTACCATGTTCCACCTGATCCTCAGATAGCCAAACACTCCTATGTCTGTTCCGCAGATCAACTACAAAGTCTTTAATCCCAATAGGCTGACGGGAGTAAACATTTTGAATAAAACAGTTGCACCTGTCTAATCCTTGAAAGGCAGTCATAAACTCTGATGCCCAACACTTCTTAGAAAGACTGCTCATGTCAATATCCGCTCCAAGTACCTTGCGTAATGTTTGGCTGTTGCAGACAAGGGAGGCATTATAAAATCTGACAGCTGCTCGAAACCAATAGAATTGCAGTGGCTCAAACCCACATTCACGCAGTATCGACCAACTTGGTGTAGTCTTTTTAACTCCAAGAATACGCTTTAGCAAGCACAAATGTACAGCCTGCAATGGACAATCCATCTCAGCTCCTGGTCTCATAAATCTAGTACCCCAAATTTGGCTAGCATACATGCAAGCAGGAAGAGCATATGCCTTTGTCAACCATAGCATGGTATGAGGCCTATCACCCAGCTTATATTCACATGCAAGTTGCCTAATGCGTCGACATCCAGCCATGAAAGGTGCACACATGTGCTCAGCAGAGGCAAGAGGATTGACTTGTTTTGTAAAAAGCATGCCCAGATATTTAAAGGACTCAGAGCGCACAAGCTGTACTCCACCTAACGTAAAAACAGGAAGATTGTTTCCCTTTGAGTTAAAATGCACAATCTCAGACTTTGACACATTTATAATTAGGCCTTTTCTCTGAGCGTACTCATGTAGCCTATCCAACATACGCTGTAGCTCATTGGGATGGTTGGCAGTGAGACAAAGGTCATCCGCATACGACATATGAGTTACTTGAAGGTCACTTGCACCATTCACTGCACCTTGCACGTTTTCTGCCAAGCAATCCACATCATTAATGTAAAGGGAAAACAGCAAGGGAGACAATGGGCAACCTTGCTTAACCCCCAATCTGGGATGCACATGAGCTCGCTTACAGCCATCCATTAAGACATACTCATCGTTATCATAGATGTTTCTCAAAATAGCTAGCAGGCCAGTCGGCATGCGAATGTTTTGGAGATGTGCCCATAATGCTTCCCTAGGTATGGTATCATATGCTTGCTTGAAATCAATGAAGGCAGCATGCAACCTAGGAGATGAATGTGGGCGCTTAATCTGTGCTGCATGCTGCAGGTGACGCAAAATAAATATTGGCTGTAGAGTGTTACGGTTTGGGTAAAAACCATACTGCGTGTCTGGAATTTTGTTATTATCCCTGCACCACCCTGTCACAACCTCTCAAAGCACATTTGCATACAGCCTGTACATGATGTCGCTCACAGCAAGCATACGATAATTTGCTGGGTCCAACGCAGAGCCTTTTTTATGCAAGGGGGTCAACTTAGCTGCTTTCCAACATGAAGGAATTTCAGTTTATCCATCATGGCAGCAAACAAACGGGCAACATAAGGTGCCAAAACATTGACTCTGTTTGTACCCCTACCATTCACTGCCGGCACTCTTCTTTCAGCATACTTAATGAAAGGGGCAGTGATAACACCAAAGCCAGGTGACGTCCTGGGGTTTAATCTCCGCATATGGAAACAAACTGTAGGGTACAATGCAGCTGCATCTGGCAATTCCATTTCATCAGCAGGCGCCTGATTACTGAATGCACCATCAGCCTGAGAGCTCTCTTGAGAAGCAAAATGTTTGCCTAGATAAGAGCTCCATCCATCTGCAGTAATAGGGGTCTGCTGATTTGTCCTGGGTTTCTTGAGCAACTCATGTATGTCAGGTGTATGCCGCTGCAGTCTGTCCAAAAACACAGCCTTCTTATACTTGTCATGAGCACGCCGTGCGCGTCTGGTCTGTTTCCTATATTCCTTTTTCAGGAATTGGCAGGCATGCATTGCTTCACCACTTCGCACTGCTTGAACGAAATTGCGCTTCTTTTCCAGACATGCCTGATTGAACCAAACCGGCCTGCGAATGCCCTGCTTCTCAGTTCTTTTGAATATGCAATCTTTGTACTTGTACATCCCAACGTGTTCTTCAGTAGCTGCTTGCATGATCCAACTTCGCAAACAAAAGCATGCCGTATCCACACTGCCTGCATCCAGAGCAGTCTCCAGCTGCAGTGGCACCTCCAAATTTCTCTCTAGTTCCTCAACATATGCAACTTGACGCTCTGCTTTCCAATGCAAATTCATTTTACTGGCGCACCTACCCATGCCACATACATGTTGAGAATAAAGATTCCAGTCAACGCTTGGTACGAAATCCGGGACAAAAAAATTCACAACAATCTGACCATGGTCTGTTGTACTTAGATGTGGTGTAAAAACATGTGATTGCTGGGCATGCCTAAATAAGGATGGTGAAACTAGGACATGATCAGGTCTACTGCGCCTGATAGTCCTGTTGCCTGTAGGGTATCCTACATAGGTAGGTTGCCCATTATCACCATGCACGCGTCCAGTTGTGATCACAAGACCATCCGCAGCTGCAATATCCACCAACAGATTGCCAGCCAAATTGATATCTGCACACTCACACCTTCTAGGAGCTTGGAGTGCCGGGCAGTCCATCAAAGCCTCACTATGTGCATCTGACACCTCACGGAGACTCCCAATGTTGGCATTGAAGTCGCCACACAGCACTATATGTGGGTACGCCTGTGCAACACCAGCAAGCTCATCATATAAGTTAGTGTACTGCTCGCGCACTTGCGTCCTCGTGAACTGGCTTCCTTGAGGGATCTTTCAAGGTATGGTCACGAAGGTAAAATCGAGCCACACTGCGGACAATGTGTTTGGGTAAATCCAAGTGGAAATATTTGGGCAGAATATAAGGAGAATATGTAACGTGTGCAGGCTTGGTTGGGAGAGCACACCAGTGATGATAAGTAAATTTTTTGCTGTTTGGGTCTCGTGGGTCGTAACCAGAAAACTGTCTCCAATATGCTAGATGGCCAGACCTGAGATCCACGACAAGCTGACTCAAGTCCAAAGGATCAGCAGAGCGTATCTTTTGCTGCAAGCACTCGCTACAGCTTGTGCAGAGGCCACCACCTTTTTGGGCGACCTCAAATCAAATAGTGCCAAAGATACCAAGAAGCTCACCTCTCTGTGCCACAGACCTGCTGCTGAGGTTGTAGAAAACCTATCAAACAATGTTGCCAACCTAATCCACTCCTCCCACCACGTAGCACTCAAAATCTGTGGGAATAAAACAGGCTCCGAGGACCATAGCCACTACAACCCAAAACCTGTAAGCAACAGCGCGCTTGAAGTGTTGCACTCGGCAAAAGAGATTAGGCCAGGTCAGAGCAATCCAGAAACAGACCCTCTCACCCCACGTCAACCCCCAAGATTTGACCTCTTACGTAAAAAAGGAAAAAAAGGAAAAGCTACGCAAGTGGCTCAGACCTCAAGCGTCATATTAAGGAAGGGCCGACCCCCACCGCCACAAGGGCTCGTACTCAGAATTCCCCGCCGCCTGGACGAGGACGAGTATGTGACGCGGCTTTGCATTTTAACCCACCGGTCACCTAATCTGACCTCTTACGTATTAGAGCAAAAGTAAACAAACCTTACACGAGGCAATCTTAGAACTACCGATACCCAATCCCAATCTTCCACTACAAGCACAACTAGATTTGCCCTACATGCCCCCTACCTGATTGCCATCATATAGATAGCGCTCTCTACATCTTATCTGGCTGCCAATGCCCTGTCATGTGTAACATGGTAACTGAGCATCACAATATCATATGATTGCTTGCAGGATGATTTTGAAACTGGTCAGTGAAGGCTCTTATGGGGCCAATTGGCCCATTGCAATCTTGTGCAGTTGGATGCGGGCAACACAAACCGTTTGGCCCAGCACGACCTGCAAGTCCCTGAGCAAATCTCTAATCGTGCTGTGCCTTCCTACCTCTTCAAACCCATGATTCCTATTCAAACCAGACGCAACTCCAGCCGCCCTGATGCAATCTTGGTCACTCCTCACTCAACTAACCCAAACAGACCACCCACTCCACTCTCACACTGAGCATCTGCGCAGTATGAGGAGTAGCACAACTCCAGCCCGCCATATCCACTTGATAGAAATCAAATACTGTGAAGATACGAGGCCTAGTGCCCAGCTAGAAGCCTCACAGCAACAACACAGCGAACTGTGCAAACAACTCCAAGGTACAGAGATTACTATCCACCCAATCCTCTTGGGTGTGGGTGGAACCATTTACACTGCCCATACCCTTGATCAATTAAAAACATTTGGGATTGACTCACAGAGATCTGAAACACTTGCAAGAAAACTCCATGCCCATTCTGTACAATTTGCTCACAAAGTTACCTCTACCAGGCGTGCCATTGGAAATAAAAAAAACTCTCATCATAACACTGGTGCCCTGGAGCAGCATGCTGCCAGAAACCCACTCGATCCACATTAATTCCCCTCTCATCTTCTGTAAGGGAGACTCACGGCTCTTTGAGCCAACGTGTCTCTCTTTCCTTAATTGATGTAGGGAGGGTTTTCTCTGCCTACGTAGCTTCTTTTTCTTTTTCTTTTTCTATATAGACTTTTCAAATATACTAAAGAAGCAATAGCTAGATAAAAAAGAAAAGAAAAACTACGTAGGCAGATAAAACTCTCCCTGCATCAAATAAGGAAAAGGAGACACATTGGCTCCGGAGAGCAGTGAGTCCCCTCCACCACAAAGTTTTAGGACAAAAAGTGTTCATGGGGGTCTGGAGGGTTACAGGAAGCACCCGGCTCCAGAGCCTGGCTGTGAGAAGTTTTGTTCTCAATAGCACGCCAAGTGGTAACAAGTATATGAGCATACTCAACAGAATGGGCATGCAGATTGCGAGCAAGTTTCAAGGCACGCTGTTGGTCAAGCCCCAGTTATTTAAACTGGTTTAGGGTATGCTCTCTATAGCAGGTCCCACCAACACCCAGAAGGATGGTGTGAAGAGTCACTAATTTAGCATTAACAACTTTGCAGAGGTCTGCGTGTTGCCGCTGTGCTGCCTCCAACTGTTGTCCAGGCCTCGTGTCTTCACAGTACTTGATTTCAATCAAGTGCACATGCCGCTGGTTTACATGGAGTTGGTGGGGTTGCCTCACACGGTTAGTAACGCTGGTTCTCTGTGTGGGGCTGTTTCTGCTGCGAATCGCACAGTGTGAAGAGGAGAACTTTGAAAGAAGGAGAGAAAGAAGTGGGTTTGGCTTGATAAGGAGTAATCAGTATAGCATCTGGACGACTAGATTTGAGTCTAGATCTCGTATGAAAGCTACGTGGGAAGAGGTACGGGGGTATAATTCTGTTAGATGCATGTGCAGGTATTTGGAGGTTGTACTGCGCCAACCTATCATCACTTCCTGTGTCTGTATTAACCAAGCCTGCTCCCCAAGGTTTTTTGCCAAGAGCTTCGGTGATCATTCTTCCAGCAATATTGTGTTCATTTTCCATGCTGGAGATGATATGATGTTGGCAGCCTGAAAGCATGTGAGGTGCGCTGTCTAATTGATGACAGCCTGGGAGAGGGCATAAAGGGTCAGTATACCTCTTGAAGCGAACAAGGGTTACAAGGGTTACAAGGGAAAAAGGCCTCAGTCAAGATGTTTGACTGCTAGCCTGTTCATAAAAGCAAAGTTATGAAAGAAAAATTGAAGTTTGTTGATTTTTTCCTGTTAAAAATGTTCATGTCCAGTCATGGCAGAGGGCACACACGTGTACTAAAGTGTAATAAGTACGAAGCGAACTGCGTCTTTTTGGTTATAGAGGATGCCTGTGCAATATTGTAAGATGGTGTGTTTCATACTATGAAAGTAGGTGAGGATAGTAGGTGAGGATAGTAGGTGAGGATACACGGGGCATGTTTCTAAAGGCATTGCTGATTTTGTTATCTAAATGTGGTAGCGGACTCTGATAGTATGAGTAGTAGCCTGTTTTGGAGTTGGCATATCCAAGTCTGTGTTTTGTATGCATGTGAGACTTGAGAGCATTTTGAAGATTGGAAACTCCCCAATCTCGGAGGCAGGTTATTTTAGGATTGGGTGTAGAGGAGCTGTGAATGTGCCTGCAGCATGTTCTCTTTTTTCCTCTTTGGCTAGCCAAAATAAATTAGAAAATGGATTTCCGCCGGGGCCTGCGCTAGGGATCCCAGTATCGGCCACCGTGGCAATAATAGCGTGACGCTATTATTGGCTTGTTTTGCCTGATAATTTGCAACAGCATCCGCACAGTCTTTACCAGCAATACTAGCATGAGATTTTACTTTGTAGACACAGATATTGGCTTGCCAGTTGCTAATGAGGGTAGATATGGTTTTTCCAACGACTCCTTGAATGTGTTGTTTGTGCTTTTAAGGAAAGATTATTCGTTTACGCATTTGATGAAGAGAGGTGAGACTGTCTGAGGCAATGTGTGAATACGAGGGTGTGACAGCAGCAGCAATTGCTGCTAATTTGCCTACGGTGTTGGGTGTTCCAGCACCGTTAGGCTAAACAAATTTTATGCTGTTTGTGAGTGGGCAGTAAACACCTGCTCCACTTTCTTGTTCTTAGTATGACAAGTACCATCAATGTAAGCCCATGTCCTCCAGTCATGGACTTTGAGCATAAGATTTGGGCTAGATTGGTTTGGTACAAAAAGTTCTTCCTGATTATTTATATGTGGATAGGTTGGGTTTCTATATGTTTGTTGTCTGTCAGAGGGGAGGCGTTGGCATTTATTGAGTCCAGGCATATCAGCATGCATTGTATTGAGAGTAGAATGGTTGCCTATATTGCGCAGCTTCCAGTTAACTTCTGGTACAGCTGAAGCCAGGCCTTGTAGCCAAGCTGGGTTATGATTGTTTAGATGAATCCTTGCAGCTGTGTTCCAGACTGCAATAATTTGTAGGTCCCAGGTGTGCTGAGAAAGGGGTATTTCCTGGTTGATGGAGGATTGTGGATTGTTGTAGCAAAGGTTGGTACGAGCAATGGCACCAAGTTCACAACAGAGATGTGGATAGGCAGTGATGAGTTTGGAATAGGGGTTTGTTACCATGTGTTTTCCCCAGACAGGGAGGAACATGAAAGTAACAGTGGCCTCTGTGTTGATAATGGTTGAGTAGATAGCATGACGCAAGGCCTGAGCCATAGCATTCTTGACGTAAATGGGTTGGCATACGGAGAAGCCAGAGAATCTGGATGAGAAGGAATTATGATGGGCACCAAAGAGAGTGCCTCGGGGGTCAGTGCTCCAGTAGTGCTGGTATTGTGGGTTGTGGTCCAGCGGGGAGGTCATTTTCCTTGAGTTACTAGGGCCCAATGTTGGAGGGTAGTATGGATGTGGGTTGGCAGGGTCCGTAAAAGGAGTCTTTAATCTTTTTGCTAGTGTACTTGTTTTCTAGCATAGTCTTGCGAGCAAGGAGCCCCTGCAGCTCAGATGCAAAGCTAGTAGGAGCAGGTGTTATGGCTTCATGCAGGCCCGCAAGCTTGGCCCTATAGGAAGCCTTGTAAGAGATTTGAAATCGGCTAGGGGTTATCATCCCATCGCATTTACCTTGTGTTTTGTAAATGCAGGCCATGTATAATTTGTAAATTTACGGGAGGATAAGGGGAGGTGGAGTGCGGGGTTGGGGGCTGTGTGGTTCAGTGTGTAGTGGTGTTTAATTAGGGGTTTGTTTAACTTTGTACTTGACAAGGTCAATCTCATGCAGCCAGAATTCACTGCAACCAGTGGGTTTAATGTCTACTTGTGGGTTGGCAAGGTGTATGTTGAAGGAAATGTTTTTGCGCAGTTCTATGTCAAGTTTCTGCTTCCAAGTGTTAAAGCATCAGGCTTTTCAAAGCCTTGTCTTTCAAGGTTGGAAAGAGCAGAGTCTGCTGTGGGGCGGGAAAGGTCAGGTTCGTTCTGCCTGGTTTCAATTTCAATCAAACGTTGACGAAATTTGGGCCAGATCTCTTCAAATTCCTCAGGCTCCCAGGAGGGCATCAGAGTTACTCTTACGAATTCTTTAGACTGACTTTCCCTGTCAATTTTCTGCGTTGTGTAGGCCTGCACAGGCGGGACATGCACATGTGTCAGCTGCATCAATCTCCTTGCCCATCAGTGTAGCATCCAAGTTCTTTCATGCATTTCCAGTGGTACGTACGTTGGCAGACATTACAGATATACATATCAAGGTATGGAGGTTCAGGGTTGATTGTTTCATAGCCACCATGGTAGTTGCATGTTTGGCAGCAGGCACACTCAATATCAGTGCGTGCTGCAGTTGAGGTAGTAGCAGGCTTCTGGTGAGGCCTCTAGCTTTCCAGTTAGGGGACCTTCGCTTAATGCACGCGGCCTTTGGCCTGCGTAGACTTTTCTTTGTTTCTTTTCTTTAGTAGCAGGCTGAAGGCCAGCTTTCTTGAAGAATTGCAGTGCCCACTCCTCAATAATCATTGGGGCATCAAATGGGTGTGGCATCGCAGTTGGTGGTGGATAAGGCTCCTCCTTCCGTCTTTTTTATTAACCGTGCAATTTCTCCAACCATCTATATGGGTTATGTCAAAGACATGGTTATATATAGCATTGATGGCATGGCTAGCTGTTTTTGTAAGCTTCTGGACAGAGGTAATCTTATATTTTCATAACTCAGAGGCTTGGCATAGCAAGCTGAGGGGGTTGATGACAGGAGGGGTGAGCTCTGTCTCTATGCAAAGTAATTTCTCTTCTTATTTTTGTGGTTATTGATTCGTGTAGTTAGGCTATGTGGAGTGTTTGGATAGGTAGGACGGCTGTGGGTGTTGCCTGTCTGGCCAGTATCTGCCGTGTATGGGGAGTTAGGCTGCGTTGGGATGTAGTTTGCAGTGCTTTGGATGGCACTTGCTCTTTGATAATTCTAGCTAAAGGTTTGAGATGTGGGTGTGGAGGTGTGTTTCATTGTTGAGCGTGTGTGCTTGCTGGGTGGCCCTTCCGCAGGTGATTCTTGTTGAGTGGGCATCATAACTGAGGGTAATACCCTCTAGTAGAGGTAGCAGTATTTTGTGTTGAGGTATAGTTATTTGTGTAGGAGTGATGCTCAGCCTACAGTTGGGGCAACCAAAGAGAGAAACTCCTTCACAAAACATCAACCAAACCAGCCAGCCACTCCTCACCCAAGAAAACCGACACTTTCCCCTCAGAAACACAAAAAAATAATTCAACACCCCTACACCGTGTGGTGACCCCCAGAAACCTTCAACCACTCCAAACACCAAGTGTGACTCTTGCCAACTCTACTCTCCCTAGTAATCAACCCAATCCTGAGACTTCAAAAAAAAGCAATTCACGAACTCCTTCTCCCTCAAACGAGCCACCCAGCAAGCGGACACAATCCAATTTGCAAACAAGCTCCTACCCCTACCTAATCCAACCAACCAAGGAGCAACTAGTTTCCTGGCTTCACAATAACAATACTTTAACCTGTCCCCCACATACTTCAATCCCCCAGGCAATGCGACCAGTCATCAAACAAGCTCACTTCCGTACCTGCCACCATTTCTAACACTTCTTGTAGGCAAGACATACAAAACAGCAGCCAAAAACAAAGCAGAAAAAACTTATCTACACAAACACAAACCTCCCCAACCCAAACATCTCCTCCCCTGGCCCAATGCCTCAACACCAAGACCTCTGGAACTACAAGAAGCAAAGTGAAAGGGTTGACACAGTGAACGATCTCTCTTGATGCTATACTACCATCTATAACTATGATCTAGACGTTACTCATATCAATGCATGGAATATCTTTATAGCCAAAAAAAGAGATAGGAAAGATGATCCCCCCTTACAGCGTAAGCAATACCAAACCCACTTTGCGTCTTTGACCATGAAAAAAAGGGCTTTGACAATGTTCAATAATGCTGGGTTCACACCCGCAAGCATTTAATCTGCCGCCCAAGCAGGAATCGAATGTGCCTGCAGTGAGATCTGCAACTATCCTACTGACAAAGAACCCTCAAGCTCTGAGCCCCCTAAACTTGATATGTATATCTGTGATGTCTGCCATCGAAGCTATCACTGGAGGTGCATGATAGAGCTTGGATGCTATGCTGATAAGCAAAGATGTAAAGTTGACAATGAATATCGGGCCTGCCCTAACTGCGCTTATCTCTATGAAGATGAAGCCAATAGAAAATCAAGCTATTCCAGAGAAGAACTTATCATCAAGTATGATACGCGTTACTTGGGAGCCAAGCTGAGAGCCAGAAGACACCAAAGGAACATGGCCAATTTTCCTCCAGCGCATTCTTGAATTAAGACCCTCAAGGTCGAGCCAAACCTCTCCATTCCTGCTGAGGACCTTGAAAAAAGAAAAAAGAAAAAAGAAAAAAAAAGCTACGTAGGCAGAGAAAACTCTCCCTGCATCAATTAAGGAAAGAGAGACACATTGGCTCAGAAAGCCGTGAGTCTCCCTCACCAGAAGATGAGAGGGAAATTAATGTGGATCGGGTGGGTTTCTGGCAGCACGCTGCTCCAGGGCACCAGTGTTATGATGAGTGTTTTTATTTTCAATGGCACGTCTGGTAGAGGTAAGTTTGTGAGCAAATTGTACAGAATGGGCATGGAGTTTACTTGCAAGTGTTTCAGGTCTCTGTGAGTGAATCCTTAATCTTTTGAATTGATCAAGGGTATGGGCAGTGTAAATAAATGGTCCTACCCACACCCAAGAGGATTGGGTGGATAGTAATTTCTGCACCTTGGAGTTGTTTGCACAGTTTGCTGTGTTGTTGCTGTGAGGCTTCTAGCTGGGCACTAGGCCTCGTAGAAAGAAAGAAAGAAAGACTACGCTTGCCAAGTCTGGCCGCGTGCATTAAGGAAAGGTCACCTGTAAGGCAGGGCCCCACCACACAGACCAAGAGGAAGAGGTGGCACAGAAGTCTACACCAGCAAGTTGGCCTCCATCATGGGACCTACGACACGACTGTCAGGCAGGCCCTGTTCAGCAAGCTCAAGACCCATCCCCTAAGCCATAGAGCAAGCTTTCCAACATCTCAGCATGGCCCCCCTCTTGCACAGGGGCCAACCAGGGCGGTGGGAGGTGAGCACGCAGTTATGCAGACCCAAGCTGAGACACTCCACCTCTAGAGACCTTCTCCACCGCGCCGACCTCTGGGACCACTCCTGCGCCAATGTCCTCCACCTGGCCTTGTCTCTTCACAATATTTTATTTCTATCAAGTGGATATGGCGGGCTGGAGTTGTGCTACTCCTCATACTGCGCAGTACTCAATGTGAGAGTGGAGTGGGTGGTCTGTTTGGGTTAGTTGGGTGAGGAGTGACCAAGATTGCATCAGGGCCAAACGGTTTGTGAAATATATAGAAAGGCAAGGATTTGACAACAAAGAAAGGGACAATACATGGAAACATTAATTTGACACAGGACTCCGCAACAAGGGCACCTTTGATATCAACCCACAAACCCACAAGGTGTTTTAGAGACCGGATGCTGCTAATTCTGGATTACAAGCATTGACCTCGTTAGACCAATGTCCAGTAACACAACAGACCCCCACCCCAGAGCAGAAGCCACTAACTCCCCTTCCACACCTTCCATACCACCCCTGGTGCTACCAGAGGTATACTCCTTACAGGTGGCATGCATCAGCACAGATGGCAAATGTCAAGGGATGCTGACCCCAGAGCGCATTAGCATCCTTCACAACGTGTTCGACAGAGCCAGACACAGCGTAAGACATGACACGATCCAGCCTCCTCCCAAAAGCTTTGAATCTGAGCTTATGGGCCCCTTCTCACGCTCGATCTTGAGCAACAGCAAACACCAAAGTAAAATAATCAAGACACCTACATGCGCATCCTACCTGGTCATATCCACATAGCCATCCAGAAGTGGGCACACCGTGTCACTTGTGCCTGTTACAGGAAAAATGGCCTCGCCCCTAGAACGCAACCCCAACTCTAGTTAATTGAATTGACTCCACTACTGGAGCGAACACCCTCGAGACAGGATCTTTGGAGCTATCCACAATGCTTTACCGCCCAAATTCTCAGGCTTCTCGTCATGCCATCCTATCTATGACGACCTTTTCATGCACCTCACCCTGAAACTTGCCATTTACTCTGCAATGCTACAAACTGATGCAACAGCAACTTTCATGTTCCTACCAAGCTGAGGAGGTCCAAATTTCTTAATGCCTACCCTCACCTCTGTTGCACATTGGGAACCATACCCTCAACAGACCTCACGTATGCTACTTCCC
>OU611751.1:3587500-3635000 GCA_914767535.2 Dunaliella primolecta | reverse complement strand
TGTACCCTACATTATGCAGGGGCTGTAACCTGGATTACACCTTCTACACACATCACCATTGGGATTACACTGGCAGTAACATAGAGGCTCAGAGCAGTGCACCCTAATGTTTGCAGGGGCTACGACCTGGATTACACCTTCAACACACATCACCATTGGGATAACACTGGCAGTAACATAGAGGCTCAGAGCAGTGCACCCTAATGTTTGCAGGGGCTACAACCTGGATTACATCTTCAACACGCATCGTCATTGGCATAACATTGGTAGTAACATAAAGGCTCAGAGCAGTGTATCCTATATTATGCAGGGGCTGTAACCTGGATTAAAGCTTCAACACGCATCACCATTGGCATAACACTGGCAGCAACATAAAGGCTCAGAGCAATGTACCCTACATTATGCAGGGGCCAGGGAAGTTCAAACCCTCAGGTAACCTGAGAGAAATTAAAGGATTTGGCCTGCGCCTCGGGCGCATGGATGTGCATACATACATACATACATACATACATACATACATACATACATACATACATACATACATGAATGTGCATATCTTTTCTATGACTTCTCTGCACACAGAATAGTGATAAATGAAGAAGGATCTTTCTATTTCTCCCATGCTGGCTCTGAGGACGTATTTCGTTTTTTTTCCAGTATCAAGACAATGGCAATTATCGTTTTATCTCTGAATTGATGGATTTCTTTCAACGCACTGAGCAGCCAAACTATCTGGCTGAAGGTTATGTTCCCCTACATGAATGTGCCAGAAGAAAATCTTGAGCAGTTGGATGGGCAAATTTCAAAGCGTTGCTTGCGCACTTATGCGGCAAGGAACGAGGTTCGCAGAAGTTGTTTGTGTTTGGTTGGGCCAGCATCAGACATGAGTTTATGATGAAGAAAGCCATGCATACATTGGTCAATACTTATAAAATTGTTGATCTGGTGTCGGTAGGGGGCATGCTATGGAGTAGCCCCGATGCTTCTGTGTTTCCTAACATGATTCTCTTAGTTAGCATAATGTTTTTGGTTCCCTTGCAAATTGCAATTGTTTAGCAAAATTTTTTTGTATATTGAAGCAAGATGAAAATTTGTGTAAGTGGAACAATTTTGTAAAAGCTGAATTTTGAAATAAAAGGATGAAGGAACCTGATGCACTCAAAGCATCATCAATTCATATTGAAAAAAAATAAAATCCTGCAAGCGTTGAACTTTAACAACAAGCAGGTAAACATTTTCCTCTGAAGGTGGGTGGGCAATTAACAAAAGCATACATTTATATTAACAATACACACACACAAACACCAGGCCTCGTCAGCCCCCGGCCAGGCTTTTTTTCAAAACTCCAAACCCGAGGCTTTTGAAAGGCAGGTCGGGTAGACCCGAGAGATTAAAGAGCGTCTTTCGGGCAGACCCGAAAAACCTTGTAACCCTCTGAACTTCCCTGGCAGGGGCTGTAACCTGGATAACACCTTCAACACACATCACCATTGAAATTGCACTGGCAGTAACACAAAGGCTCAGAGCAGTGTACCCTACGTTATGCAGGGGCTGCAACCTGGATTACACCTTTAACACACATCACCATTGGGATTACACTGGCAGTAACATAGAGGCTCAGAGCAGTGCACCCTAATTTTTGCAGGGGCTACAACCTGGATTACATCTTCAACACACATCACCATTGGGATCACACTGGGGGAAACATGGAGCTCAAGGCAGTGTACCCTCAGGCAAAGATCATTGGCCCGCGTGCAGACCAGGCACGCATCCCAGGCATCGATCAAAGCTATGGAGAAGGGGACAGCTTCAAGTTTGGTCCGTTGGATGTTAAGGTGAGCACAGCATGAAATGAAAGTTGGGCATGGAATGGAAGTAACTTAGAAAGAAAAAAGCGGGGAGAGGATGTCGGGCTTGGATTGGTGGGGAGGTTTATGTTAGCGCAGCATGAAGCTAGGCACCCCAGAAGTGCATGGCTGGAAGTGTGAAGCTTCAAAACTTGGTTTTGTGCATCTGTTGTGTCCTTCAGACTCATCCTCTTCCTGGAGGCTTCGGCAAAAATGGACATAACGTATGTCAGGTTGGAAGTGTTTGGGATGATACTAAGGATGGTCTAGTCCTTTGGCATTACAAGGCAATTTGGGATCAGGGAGAAGTGCCTGGGTTTGCAGCAGTTTGCTGGCACCCAAATGAAAATGCTGTAAATGTAGCAGCTAAGCAGCAGAAGGCCAGGGGAGAGGCGTGGTGGCAGTGCATGAGTGTCAGCTAGAGTTGCTGTATGCCTGCTGTGCATGCGCTCCACCAGTGCATGCACTGCACCAATGCATGCACTCCACCCATTAGATACACCCAATGCAAGCTCATTTAATGGGGCTTTAAAGAGGCGGGCGCCTGGCGGTGACGGTTGATGAGTCAGTCCAGTGCAGTGAGGGGGAAAGAGGGAGCCAGGACGAGAACTGAAAGTCATTATACCCATTTTCATCTTACGGAAATCTATTCCACCAAAGTCATCCATCAAACAATTTTTAGCTGTGAGAAGTCTGAAGCTCCTGTATTACCTTTTTGGATATGAGGACCAAATTGCACATTGATGCACCTTTGAGGATTTTTTGTAGTGAACCCTGCTTGAATAGGCATTCCAGGTAGATGATTGGAGGTTGGCAGAGTGGCTTTGTCTCAAGGTTAAGATTTTTTTGACAAGGCAGGTGTCTTCTTTGTCAAAATTGGCTGCACAAACAGTGATGGCGCAAACGCATCATACATATTTTGCAATGTCATCTCAAGCACTCTGCTCTGCACGCTTGCCTCTTTCTTGCGACCTCCTTCTGAGCCAAGCACTCTGCGGTCCATGCTTGCCTTATGAATCTTGCAATGACATCTCAAGCCAAGCACTCTGCTGTGCACACTTGCCTGGCACTGTTTGTACACATGCTTGCTTGTAGCCTCACCTTTGGTGGCTTCACAGGAGGGTGGGCTTTTAATCACACATGCCACATCATCATGTGTGAAACATGCCATAGGCTCTTCATACCACACATCATGCGTGACACATGTGCCACAGGCTGCATGTGCCTGGGGGTGGCCAATTCCAAGTATAAATGCTGCATATCTCAGCTTCTGGGCAGGGGAAACGTGGAATCTATAGCCTACATATGTTAATACATACACTCATACCAGGCCTTTTTTTTCGCGTATAAGTATTACGATCGTATTAAAATCCGGGATTCTGAAAGTTGAAAATCGTATTAAAATGGGTGATGTGCCCCAAAGAGGCATATCGACCATTTTGGCCCCCTTTCAGACCTCTGAAGGGACCTGGATTCGGGCATCAGCGGTCAGCAGCAACAAAGTCGTCCTTTTAGCAGCTCAACGCAATGCAAGTCGTCCTTTTTGAGCAAGGAGTGAGCAACAGTCTGGACCGAGGCTTGCTGGATGCAGGGGTGATGCTGACAAGCTTGAGGAGTGGGATAGCAGCATCAGCTGCACAGTGGGAGCAGCAGCGCACTTGAGCATGAGCCAGCATGGAAGAAGCAGGCTCCAGTGCATGCAACAGTGACAAGCATGGAGTTTGATTAATGTCTTCCCTAAACCCTGTTGCAACTGGCAGGTGGCTAGACGCAAAAAAGCATGGAGGATGCGGGCTAGGAGGGGATGTTTGTTACGCTAAGTCTGCTTGGCGGGACCATGGGACCCTTCAATTTTCATAACTTGAACATTTGAAGGTGCACAGATGTTAACACTTTCTTGCTTAATGGACTGTTTGGCATGCAAAGCGTATGAGCAGGTGATGAACATGGAGTTGTGCTTGTAATTTAAGCGCTAAGGCACAGCACAGTGCAGCAGTAAGGGAAGTAGATGTTACCTTGCCGCGAACAGACCACCCACTCCACCCTTAAACCGGGTACTGCGCAGTATGGGGAGTAGCACAACTCCAGCCCGCCATATTCACTTAATAGAAATCAAGTACTGTGAAGATACGAGGCCTGGTGCCCAGCTAGAAGCCTCACAGCAACAACACAGTGAACTGTGCAAACAACTCCAAGGCACAGAGGTTACTATCCACCCTATCCTTCTGGGTGTGGGTGGGACTATTTACAATGCCCATACCCTTGATCAATTTTAAAAATTAGGGATTGACTCACAAAGATCTGAAACACTTGCAAGAAAACTCCATGCCCATTCTGTACAATTTGCGCACAAACTTACCTCTACCAGACGTGCCATTGAAAATAAAAGCACTCATCATAACACTGGTGCCCTGGAGCAGCGTGCTGCCAGAAACCCACTCGATCCACATTAATTCCCCTCTCATCTTCTGTAAGGGAGACTCACGGCTCTTTGAGCCAACGTGTCTCTCTTTCCTTAATTGATGTAGGGAGGGTTTTCTCTGCCTACGTAGTTTTTTCTTTTTCTTTGGCACTTCTCATAAAGGGGGATTTCCCTCATAGTATTGAAATCTCGGTTGTGCTACAACGAAAAAAAAGGCCTGACTCATACGTATGCATGTATGCATGCATGCACGTATTTATGTATGTATGTATGTATGTATGTATGTATGTATGTATGTATGTATGTATGTATGTATGGGAACGGCCTAGCATGCGCGTGCCACACATACCGCAGGCCATACATGCCGCATATGCCACATGCAACATAGGCCACAGTGTGCGACACCTCAGATCACGCATGAAGGAAGAGCATGTAAGCAGGTAACCATGCAGAACTGCATGTTGCATTTTTGCCATGTGTATCTCAAGACTGTGCGTAAAGAACAGCATGGGCGCTACACCACTCTGGATTGTTTGTGGCAGGTGTTCGACACCCCAGGCCACACAAAAGGACACATCACCTTCTGGATCCCGGGTGCTGATGCTTTGTTCCCAGGTATGCAAAGTTTGTTTTAGATGTGTGTGCTTGCTAAGTTAGGTGAAGGCGCCTCTACATAATTCATTGGATTTGCAAGATTTGCTGTTTGGGCTGGCTACGGCTCTTTTTCAAACCGTAAAATTGTTTGGTATTCTGCCAGCAATTATTGGCGAAGCCCCATTCATGGGGCATGAGCCCCTAGGTCTGCCTGTTTCCCAGTAAAGTTCACACCTGGCTGCCCTGGCCAGCCCAGTACAACCCCCACCCTGGAACTCGACATGCAGGCCAAGCAAACTTCTCTAGTCAGCCCTGTGTGTCAGGGAAAGATGGTGGCCTGTGCAAAGTGCTCTGAAATTTCTTTGTCTGGTAGCTCAGCAGAAGATGGCCAGCATGGCCCGCCCAGCGCACCCCCCGCTCTGAAACTCAGTACGCTTAACGAGAAAAAAGTTTCATCGGGCAGCTAATCATTGGGTGGCCGGTCAATGCAGTGGGCAATGTCATCGGAAATGTTTGGTAGCCATAAGAAGCTGACGTTCCTCAGAGTCCAGCCTGGCAACCCCATGCCTATGGAATCGGATGGGCTGATTCAGAACTCATGCTCATGCAATTACTGAGTCCGGGGACTGGAAGCGGCCTGGCTGACAATATACAATGGCTCCTGCAAATGGTTCCAGCTCGGCAATGGTTCAAGGATTTCATCGGATTTCAATGATTTCAATCGCAATGAGTTTTGCAATTCAAGCTCAGACCATGATTTGCACAGCAGTGTGTTCAGATGAGAAGCCAGGCACGCTTTGCTGGTGCAATGAGGAGCAGGACCCTTTACCCTTGTGCTGTAAGAATTGTGTGTCTCTGGTGCATGGCCTGGTTTGGTTTAAGCCCAGGAGAGTGGGTGGGTTGAGCAGCCTGCATGGCCTCAGCAATTGCAACGCAGGATGCATGCAAACGTCATGTAAAATATAAGCAGGCATCAATGCAGCAAACTTCATGTAAAATGTAAGCAGGCATCAAAGTAAAAGCAATTGCAATGCAGGATGCATGCAAACATCATGTAAAATGCAAGCAGCAGGCATCATGCAGCAAACGTCATGCAAAATGCAAGCAGCAGGCATCACGCAGCAATGCATCCAGCAATGCCCGCTGCAGTGCATGCATCAATGCGCACAGCAGTGCACACAGCCATGCATGCAGCAATTCACACAGCAATGCACGCAGCAATGCGTACAGTATTGCATGCAGAAAGCACACAGCAATGCATGCAACAATACGCACAACAATGCACGCAGCAATGCTGCGTTGGTGAAGATTTTGCACTTGCATGTGCATCATAGTGTGCTCTAGTGCTGTCATGGGCATTATGACTCATGCAACTTAGTGGAGTCATGACTCAAGCCTTCAGGTATTTAAAGTTTGGCTTTGCCAATTTTTTCAGCGCTGCTTGCAACGCTTCCCTCACTTGTCATTGACACCCTTGGATATGTGTTACAGATGCCAATTTGGGGAAAGCCAGAACATGAACCCCTTGTATAGTTACATTGCCCATTGCTGCCAAAACAATTTGAACCACCATGATTATGCTTGGACATAGTGTGCAAGACGGACTCCATTGCTTAAGTCTTTAGATTTTGCAAATCAACATGTCATACCCCACATCAAAGGTGTGCGTGTATGTGCGTGCATGCATTTTACATCAAACATGATTGTAGAGGTGCACTGATCAATCATATTTTTGAAGGTATCAGAACTCAGGCACTTAAAACCAGTAATAAACTGCCTGAATGCTGCTTTATGCATAGGTAAACAACAAGCAAGATGCTAGCGACGCACATCACAAAGGAAGGGAGAAAAATGCTGGGCAAGCAGCAAAACCTCCCAAAAATGTACATTGCAATCTGAACACTTGAATTGGCTCACTTATTCGGAGATAAAGACAGCGAGCTCTACTTTTCCTTGCCTTTCTTGCCAATAGGCTGCCCATTTGCACACCACGCTTTGGCCTGCCTGCTTATGCACCCTCACCTGCATTTGGTCAGAATGTCAAGACAGGATGGATCTAGCTCCTTGACCTGCTGTGTGTCAAAACTCAAGCCTGGCCACACGCGCCGTGCGTGCGCAGGAGACACACTTTTCAGTTTGGGATGCGGAAGGCTATTTGAGGTGAGGAAAGTTTTACCCTTGAAGAAAGGATGGATGGATCCTCGCTGGACTTTCTGGCATGTGCTGCAAAGGGTGATACACTGAAACTAAAGGGAGGTGCACTTCATTCTTGCACTTGCCGCACGAGCTTGGCTAAATATGTACGGATAGCGTTGTTCCTCTGTCCCAAGCATTGCAACAGAAAATCTTTTGACAACATCAAGCCCTTCTGTGTAATTTTGTTACAAGTGACTGTGACCTGCAGCTGCGCAGACACAAAGAGTGATATTAGCAGAGTTTACAAAAAAAAAGTGTCAAAGATTTTGGAGCTTTGGAAGAAGCTCATTTAGCAACCATTGTGAGCTGAGTAATTGCAACTTTAAACATTTTGATCTCTGTGCGCTTGACCAGCTTTATTGCATGCCTGAGAAACGCAACTCAAGATTTCCAAGCCATGTGCTGGAGCTCCACAAAGCTGCAAATGTAGGCAATCCTCTGATCTCCCTTTTGCTTTCGTGGTGCATCAGGGAACGCCCCAGCAGATGTGGGCGTCGCTGTCCAAGTTTGTGGGGCTGCCTGATTCAACATCCGTCTTCTGTGCCCATGAGTACACCCAGGTCAGCCTTTGAAGCCAACTACATACACGCATTCTCATGTTTGTTTGAGGTGTTGCCTTGCGCGTTGCACAAGAGCTGTCGTCCTCTGTCATCATAGGTCTATCCTTCCTGATGTAAAAAAGTAAAGAAAAATTACGCAGTAGATGATAGGTTGCAACCACAAAGCTGATTCACCAAACAAGATGTAAGATTGAATGCCTTGAATACAGGTGAGATCACGCTTTTGCGTCACGTTTTGCTGTGATCTGGCAAGCCCTGCATCCGGCTAAGCTTGGCGCGTACAGCTGCAAAGCGCTTTTGCACCACGTCTAAAATACATAATGAGTGATGCGCAGAGCTCTTGCTTGCGTCTTAATTCCGAAGAATGCCCGTGCTTGTATACTTGATTATCTTGTCAACATGCCTGCTATTTGTCAAAATGTGCATACTCTGATAAGGGCAGCCCCATTTTTGCAACTCTGCCCCTCAACACCTGAAACTTGATCTTGTTTATATTTAGGTTCAAATTTGAAGACCCGCTTTCACATTGTCATGCAGCTGAAAATACTTCATGATGCATGCTTGACGTGCTTTCCCGGCTTGAATAATTGTTGTTCCTCCCTGCTTTGCTCAGCTGCCTCTCCGGACTTTCACTTCTTTTTCTTGCAGTCAAACGCTCGCTTTGCAGTGCACATAGACCCTCATAACCAAACTTTGGCTGCACGGAAGCAGGAGATTGACGAGTTAAGAAGCCAGGTGTGTGGGCTTAAGCAGCAGTTGCCAGCCTGGACTGAACATGCATGCCTTCATACTTGCATTCTGCTCAGTAATTCATGGACTGAGGGGTAAAGGCAGTGCAAGAATTTGCTGTCAGTGGGAAGGAGCCTTGCACACTTTTCGTCATAGGTGTCGATAAAGCCAATGAGCTGCTTGGTTTCGACACCTTGTGCAGAATTTGCCAACGGTGCCCAGTAACCTGGGACAAGAGAAGGCAGCAAACCCTTTTCTCCGGTGAGTTATTGAGGGAGGTCCTTTGTTTATGTTTCTAAATGCATGTAAACAAAAGGGCATGTGCACATAAGCACTTACACATGTGCAGATCAAATGAGCAAGGCATGAAGTGTTTCTGCAGAGAGGTTCCCTTTGGTTGGTAAGCAGTAAAACGACTGAACCTCCGTTGGTTTCAGCTGCAAGGGCCATGTACAGTGTTCAGGCCACTTAGGCAAACATTGCCTCAATTGTAGCAACCCCAAGACAAGCACTTCTGCAAAAGCAATAAAATAACCGCAAATGTAAGAAAAGTTGCTGCCAGCAGCTTGTTTAACGCTACTTTAATTTGAAGCTTTCCTCTGGCCTAGGAGTTGAAATTAAGATTATGGCGTTACCCCTTCCTACAATTAGTTTTCAGGCTTTGAAAAGCCTGTCTACTACTATGGTAGTTGTTGGCGTCTGTTTTCATTTGTTTTCTTCAGCGGGTCAGCAAACACAAATGTAAATTTGAATCATGCACACCTCTGTTTTCCTCTGCAGGCCGTCTGACCCAGCAATCCGCAAACACTTGGGAGTTGATGCAGATGCAGAGGATTGGGTTGCACTGAAAGCCATCCGTGCTGCAAAGGACAACTTTTGATTTGAGTGGGATCAAGAGCAGAAAATCCATAAAACTATAGTTTGGCACTGCTGAAGAAGTGTAGGCTGGTTTCATTGCCTGCTTGGTGTGCGCAGCCTGTTACTGTGCCTAACGGCAAATCTATGGGGAGATGACCGATGGAATGTGTGGATGCTAAGAGATGACCGCACCATGCAGTGATAGTTGTTTCATCGTGTACAATTTTTGTGAAGGGATTCTTCCTTTTGTTTTGAGGATTGCCTATCTTACCAAGATGGAATCTTGCATTGGCAACCTAACTTTGCTTGAGTCTTGCTCTTTGGTTGGCAGGAAACTCATGTCTACCATTACCTTGAGATTGCACGTTGGTGACTCAATTAAGCTTGGGATGACTTAGTCTAAGAGCACCATATTTTGAAAAATGCCTGGTCGCCATTTTTAAGAAAGGGGAAAGGTTGAAAAATTCCAAACGTAGGTGGTGCTAGTAATTTTGCAAGGCCTGCTGTTCTCTGCAGACCTTCAATCCTTTGTAGGCAATGCTCATTAAAATAGGCGTGTTGGCTGATTATCTGTGGAATTTGTGGTTTCTTGAGGTACGCTGCTGCCACAATTGTGACCTTGTTTTCAACAAAAGCATTTAAAAAAGAGTGGCTGGGTCAGTCAGCTTAAACATGTGTTTGTGGTTGTTTAGAACAAAAATGAATCCAGGTCTTAAGAAAATGGAATGGCCTCTTTCTTTGAAAGAAGAAACAGGAACTTCGCAACTGAGGAAATTAGACTTTTCAAGACAATAAAATTGAAGTCTGTGCCAGCCAAGAGGCCAGGTGCATGAAGGAAAGGTCCCCTACGAGCAAACAAATTGAACCCTCTTAAAGAGCTTGGTCTTGACACTCATACAGCCATCAAGCTTGCTCTGAAGCTTCATGCACATTCTATCCAGTACGATGAGCGTACTGGACACTATAACAAACTTATAAGCTAATTTACAAGCTAGCAAAAACTTGCTAGCACCAGACGCACTCTGAAGGAGACTTCTTTCGACTCTCATCGTCCAGATCAGGCATGGGCTACTGCAAGTAACCCTCCTGGTCCTCATTGACTTCTATCTTTTGCTTCTCTTGGTGAAGGGGATACATAGTGCGCCTCGGCCCTAGGTACCCTTTTTTCCTTAATTGATGTGGAGTGTTTTCACTGTCTGCCTAGTTTCTCTTCTCTTTCCTAGCAAGCTTATTGCATTGCAGGAATTTGGAGATTTAATTGAGTCGGTCATCACTTCCTATGTCCAATCTGCTCCCCAAAGGCTTTAGCTAACTTAGCTTTGAAAGGTAATGTGAGCGTTCTGCCGGCCAAATTTTAGTGTTCAACGAAGTTTGCCATCATGTTAGAGGTGATGTGATTTCAACATCGAACATGCCATCCAATCTAGCAATCCAGAAAAAGGGGGATTAGAAGGGGGGGGCTATGGGACGGGCTGCTTACAGGAGGGCAAGGGACACATCTTTACAGATGGCCGACAGCCTGTTTGATCCACATTGTATTGGTGCTCCTGAGTGAAAGGAAAAGCAATTATAGCCGCTATACCTATAGGTCACCTAGGTTATGCCTTAGGTGGCTTAGATGGCTCATAGTTTTAGGGTTTAGGGGTAGGTTAGGGGTAGGTTAGGGGCAGGGTTAGGGGCAGGTTAGGGGCAGGTTAGGGTTAGGGTAAGGGTTAGGGGGTTAGGGGCAAAAACTATGAGCCACGTAAGCCACCTAAGGCATAACCTAGGTGACCTATAGCTATAGCGACTATTTCTCAGGAAAAGAAGGAAGGAGGAAAAGCTACGCAAGCTCCTAGCTTGCTTTATATATTATTGTTGGTGGTCACTGTTTGCACAGACTGTTGGGTCTCTCCTTAATGCACACTGTGCAGTGGCACTGGTTATGTCCATTGTACAATTTTCTACTTTCCTACTAGGTATACCTATAGGTAGTATCCAAGCAGTGGAAAACTCCCTATTTTGATAAAGAGAAAGACATATCCTTCTCCATTCCCATTGGTGCCCCGAGTTTGGACCTTGGGACTGGTGCTATGGCTATAGGAATTCCAATCCTTTAAACAGTGAGTGGTCTAAGAGACATGTTGTATTACACACACACCATTCTCTTTGGTATGGGAAGAAGAAAAGAAAACTATGTAGGCAGTGATAACATTCCTCACATCAGTGAAGGAAAAGAGGATCCTAAGGGCCGAGGCACCGTGCATCTTCTACACCAAGAGAGGAAGAAAAATTCCATGGGGATTGGAGGGTTTACTAGCAGTACCCCGTGCCTGATCTTGGTGACGAGATTTGAAAGAGGTTTCCTCAAAAGCGCGTCTCGCAAGTTTATAGGCGTACTGAACAGAATTAATTTGAAGTATGGAGCTTTAAGGAGTTTTCACTGCCTATGTAGTGTTGCTTTTGCTATGAAGCTTCAGAGCAAGCTTGATGACTTTGAGTTTCAAGGCCAAGCTATCTAAGGGGCTCCAAAATGTGAGGGTAGATAACCCCACCCAGATTAATATGGAGGGTGACTTGAGCTGAGGCCCTTGAAAGGTGGCGACAGAGGTTACGGAGCTCCTGCTTGGAGGCCTCAGGCTGAATATTGGGAATGATGTCTTCACAGTATTTGACCTTCACAAGATGAAAATACCTTTGTTCTGGAGGAGCTGGCTAGGGTGACGGACCTTGGAAGTAGGTTACCTGCTTCACTAAGGTCACTTTGAACCAGTTCAGACAACTAGCCTAGTTGGAGGCCTTGACCTCCATTTGGGGGCTACTAAGCAGGGTGCCTCCAGTAACCCTTCAGATCCGCAGTAGTCCTCTCTGTTCATTAGCTTCGTGGTGGTGGGGACCTGCGGCTCTTTTGAGCCAATGCGCCCCTTTTCCTCAATTGATGCAGGGAAAGTTTCTTCCGCCTACATAAATTTCATCTTTATATAATGGATGCTTATGCATGTTTGGCTTAATTTTCTTAGTCGATTTTCAAAAGGTGTGTCAAACACAGGGAAGTGAAAGTGTTTCATGTCGAACACACAACACACGTTGACTCATGAGCTTCTTAGGTAGCTAGGTTGCACTGAATGCTGGCATGACTGTTGCATAAAGGGAACTAGCGGGAACTGTGTGTGGTTTTGCTGGGATTGCCATGGTGCAGAACGTGGTCTGATAGGAGCTGGATGTGGTGTTGATGAAATTGCCAAACACGGGTTGCTGGGTGGGCTGTAGGTGTGCCTTGGTGCTGTACAGGGAACCAATTCATCAAACACCTCTTCCTGATGTTTTTTTCTTAATCATGCAGAGTTGCTGATCTTTCTCTTGAGGTCCCTGGGGTCTCTTGGTGTGCCCCTGCTCTAGCAACAAACACGGAGCTGGACATGTTGCTTTTTTGGCGACGATCTCAGAACTGGACTGCTCAGCAGGCTGTTCATGCATTGCATTGATGTTTCCTGAACAATGCGCTTCCACAGATAGACATGCCAAACCCCTTCAATTCACTGCTTTGATTGAAAACATCATGAGTCTGTTCTGAGTCACACCTGTTTGCCATGTGCACATTTACTCTGCTTGTACCTGCACTAGTGAAACAATCTTTTCTTGCTCGGATTCATTTGGCTTACAATAGCAGGCTGAGCAGCCAGACTTATTGGCTGAAGGCTTAATCCCATTGTGAATCTTGTAAGGCAACACAAGGAGCTCGTTTGCAGCATGTGCATGGAGCACAGATAGTCCCATGTAAACAGTGGAAGCAAAGGGGAGGAGGGGGTAATGATTCCAAAAACAAGTAACATTCACACCAATTTCAATGCATGCCAATCCTACTCATTCCTTCCCCATCGTTCTGTTCCCCATGAAGCAGGTCTTCTATGGGAGAGCTGCCCGCAGACTGCCTGCTCAGCCTGCGGATGTATATATGGGGTGTGCAACACTCATACTACCCGCAAACTGTTAAAATGACAAGGGCAGAGTGTTCAAAAGAGGAAAAAAGCTGGTATTTTGTGCAGTGCCAAACAGGCAGGAAGCGAGGAGGAACCATTCAAACAAATGCACAGTGTTTCAGCATCTCCAGCATAACAACATAACTTGCCTCTCTGAACAAGGCCAGTGGCTCGATATCCTCGCCTGCAGCAATTTTGAGAGGGAAATATGAACAGACGTGGTATCTACCTCCACATATCTAGCAACAATCCTTGTTTGTTGGCAGGGACAGAGTAACCAAATGGACCTGTCGAACCAGTGTACTCTGGTAGATCTGCAATTCATCAAATCCACCTACGCACCTGTCCTAGCATGATGGATCTTTGAAAATTCCTACAAGGTAAAACAGACAGAAAGTGCAAGTGGGCTCTGGAATGACACAACCTAGCCAAGAGGTTCTTTTTCTTCTTCTTTTAAAATGCTCCTGTGTAGGCAGGCTTTTTAATTGATGCTGTGCAGGCTTTTTAATTGATTCTTTTCCCTTCAATCGATCCTGTGCAGGCAGCACTCATGAAAAGAGATGTCTTGACTAAATCTCAAATGTCAAGCAATCGCTTGAGGTGACAGGCAGCAACCCTGTTTGCAGCAAAAGCGCCTAGGAAAAAATTTGTTTGTCACTTTAGGACTTACATGTGCAGCATGCATCCGCACTTGAGGAGGCTGGGTAAGGTCAGCACAGACCTGAACACGTTTGAATAGAGCAAAGCAAAATAAATCCAGGCATTCAATGCAAGTTACTACTTTATCACAGCAAAGTGGTGCTGATAAATGGCAATGAATGTGACAGGCGTGTTTTCAGGCTGTAACCCTCCTGTTGCTGCTGAGGTTCACCTGGCCCTTTCATAGTCATAGCCATATCACAATGATTGTGGCCGCATTGTGATTGTTTTTTAACAATACCAGACCAAAGGAAAATTGCATAGGCAGTTTAAACACTGCCTTATATCAATTGAGGAAAAGGAGACACGTGGGCTCAAAAAGCCGTGAATCTCCTCCATTGTTTAGGATTCAGGTTTGAGGGCTTGGTGCTCAACCTCCCATAGAGAATTGCGCTCTTACGCCCCTTACCGTCTTAAGATTGAAATAGCTGAGCATTGGCTACAGAAGCTTGCCTTCAAGCATTACATCCAAGGCCAACGAGTGCTTGTGTTAAATGGCCCAGCCCAGCTCCCGTCAACTTTCTTCCACTTTAATTGACAGCGATGGTTGGTCACGAACCCTTGCTAATGCCAGGAGGCATGCACCTAGCTACCCTCCAGATTCCCTTCCCTTACTGCAATCCAGGTGCTTGTGCCCATGAGCTACTTTTCGCAGCGGCCGTCATGAACTGCGCAGTCTTTCTGTGTTGCCCGTTACATCATGGACGTCCAATGTCCAAGTAAAGTGCACTGCTTATAATTCTTAAACCCTACCTGGCGCTGGGCCTCCTCCTTCTTCTTGCGCTGGTCCTGGATATGAAGCAAGATCAAGGAGCAAGCAAAGAAAGTAGGAGCTCGGAATGGAGTGGCGAGCAGGAAAGCAGGGGATGAGTTCAAATTTCTTGCCTCTTCTGTCTCTGGCACTCCTGTCGTGCTCATTGTTGTCAAGCAATTTTGCTGACTTTTCTTTGCCTGATCGGGAGACGCTTATGAAGCTGTTTGAAAACTAATTTAAATGGACAATAAAAACAATTGAAACCGAAACAATTGACAAAGATGGGGAGCAAGCAGGGTCCGACGAGGATCTTAAGTAACGATCCCTAATTAGAATAAAAGGAAAAGAAAAGAAAGAAAAGTCTACGCAGGCCACAGGCCACGTGCATTAAGGAAAATTCCCTTAAATAGCAGGGGCCCCACCAGAGGTCCCTCAAAGCTACACTAGCTACAGCTAGCCCAGGAGAGGGAAAGAGACTGAACTAATGAGGATCGGGCAGTTGTCGGCCATTCCCCGAGACGCCCGGACTCTCATTCTCCTTGTATCCACCTCCGCGCGCCCAGCGACCCCAGACAGTACGTAGAGTGCTGAAAGCTGATTCACACCTTGCTAATAGGGAAGAGTCTTGTTGGTCTGCACATGTGTCTACAGCTTCTAGTGGCATGCGCTATGAGGAAATGTGTAAGCAGAAGATGCTGAGTGCTTCTGAGATCCCCATGCAGGATTTCTTAGGGGATTTGAGGTACAGACAGCAGAAAGTTTGGAGGGAAGCGGACGCCCTAAGTCCCCGAGAGGTGAACAGGAAAGCAGTGACTTACTATCATTGGTGTGGAGTACCTTCGAATCAAACAGCATGCACACCCCTCTGCATCCCATCATATCTATTTAAGAATCTGGATAAAGGAGTCATGAGGAATGTGAGTAGGTTCAGGCTTCCTGCCCACTGCTTGAAGGTCGAGTCCTGTAAATGGCTGGGTGGTTCAAATATTTGTGATAAGTGTGGATGTGCTGAATTCTAGGACGAGAAACATGTTCTTTTCTATTGCAATTGCTGTGAGTTGTGTGAGCTGTGCAGAAAATACAAGGACCAGTTCATTGATCTTTTTAAACCATTACACACTTTTGCCCAGCTTCCAAACACTAATTTTATCCCTTTCTTGGCGAGCTTCCACATTTTGACTGATCTTGAGATCAATGCTTTTCTAAATCAAGACTCATACAGATTTACAACATTTTGGTCAGCATTGGTTTCAATTTTTAATGCTGGATGAGAATGTTTCACCAGCAGCCAATCAGCCAGATTCTCGGGCTGTAGGCCAGCCTTTTGTAACCCTCGGATCTGATGAAACGTCAAATTATGGCTTGTGACCCTGTGAACTTCAGTCAATTTGTGGTGGACCTGAGATCTAGACACCTGGGCTATTGGAATCAATTCACAGCCCCTGATCCAAGAATAAGCAACAGTAAGCGGCTGACCTACCATCAATGGTGCGCTCTCCCTGTCAGAAATGCACATGCCATTCACCTATCTTATACAATGCCTAAATACATGTACTTGGATCTTCCCCATCATGTCCTTCGCAACACTGCCAGATTCAGGCTGCAGGTACACGCTCTCCGAGTTGAACAGGCTACTTGGTCCAATAGTACTTTTCCGGTCTGTGATATCTGTGATTCTGATGACATACAAGATGAATAACATGTGTTGTTCAGATGCTCCAATCCCCAGGTCTGCTCTCTCCGTCAAAAGTATGCCTCACTTTTTTCAAAAACACAACTTCTCTTTCCTACACCTCCACGTCTCTCACAGGATGTCCTGTCTAGGCACCATTCACCATGTGAATTCCCAGGATATCAAAACTTTTCTAAACCAGGATAACAACAAACTTCCTTTTTTTCTTCATGACCTCATGTGTATTTATGAACAGGCTAGCAGTCAAACGTCTTGACAGAGGCCTTTTTTTCCCTTGTAACCCTTGTAACCCTCGTAACGTTGAGAAGAGTGTTGAAAGCAGATTTGAATATTCATTCACGTGAGCCAGCCTGCTGGACTGCTCAAGTTTTAGATGCTTTTCAAGGCTTACGGCGCTGTGATTCCTTTGTGCAAGCTCTGCGGCAGGGCACTCCTATCCCTATTCAGGAGTTTATTGATGACCTCAGACACAGGCTGCGGGCAGTGTGGAGAGATGATGAGGGAGTGAACCCGCGGGACACATATAGTAAGCTGGCAACTTACCAGTCTCTTTTTGCAGTGCCTTTTTGACCATAACGTGCGTGCCCCTGTCCGTTTACCAAGGCACATGCATTTGGATTTGTCTCCACATGTCATGACAAATGTTAGCCGTTTCAGACTCAGGGCACACACACTGAAGGTGGAGACAGCAGCTTGGGATACTCGGAACACTCTTTTGTGTGATCGCTGTTCTTGTGATGAAATTCAAGATGAGGCTCATGCCCTTTTGGTGTGTAGAGACGCAGATGTTTGTGCTTTGAGAAGAAAGTACGCTTATCTGTTCAACTGTTTCTCAGGTGATTTTTCAATGGAGCAACCATTTTTACAACAAGCCAGTGTCCAGGATGTTTCTGATTTCCTCTTGCAACACAACTATAAGCTTTTTTCGTTTGTTTCTGAGCTTATGGACATTATGTTGGCTGGCGAGGACCAGTCACAGGCCGATCAGCCGAACAGTCTGGCTGAAGGTCCCCCTGTGTAAAATCTAAAAATACAAATCTAGCCCTCGTAACCCTTTGTGTTTTTTGTTATTGTTCTCAAGATCGGAATGATTTGGTCGCAGGTACCTTTTTCGCTTCAGCTAAGTTACCCACGTAGGCAGGTAAAGCTATGTAACCGTTTCCTTTCCAACAACCCAGACCTCTTCCAGACCAGAATCTGTGAAAAACTAGGCCTTGATCCAGGTAACATGCTGGTCTTGGGGGCACCACAGACCCCACTTGCCCTTGCACATAGGCGCCCTTTTTGCTCTTGCCTCCAGCCCAAAAAAACACCACAACAGCTTAGCTAGTCCTTAACATGAATGACTTGGAGGGTGTTCTTCGTGAGCATATTATCCATGATTGGAGGAGTCTGGACAGTCTGACTCCACAAGAGGCCCATGCTTCCAGTAGAATCATGAGGACGTACCACACACACTTTGGCATTCCATTGGGCTCTATACCAGGGTGGTGGGATGAAAGGGAGAGAAACAAAAAGCCATTGCCACCTCTCTACCTACGTCAAGATATTCCTCATAAATTATTACGCAGTATTTCATGCTTACGCCTTTCCGGTCACAACCTTCGGGTGGAAGAGACGAAGAGCATGTTATCCTGGATTGCCCATCTCAGGATTTAACAGAACTGCGCACTCAGTTCCTGCACCTATTTAGCTTTGCACCCCCAAGCAGTGCATCACGCCTTAGAGACTTCATGAACCAGGCCGATGTCCTAGGATTAGCCAAGTTTGTGTTTGCTTGCCTGAAATACTGTGACTGAGCTTCTAGCTCAATTTGCTTTTTAGTTTGGACTGGTTTGGTTGCAGGCACGTTTTGCTTCAGCTAAGCTGCCCCCGCAGGCAGGTACAGCTATGTAACCCTTCCCCTTCCCCTTCCCCTTCGGGTGGAAACTCGATGGCATCATGGAAATAGGTGCCCATACGAGCTTAGAATTTGCAACAAATGCGATTGGCACACCGTTCAAGACGAAGAGCACGTCATTCTGGATTGCCCATCTCAGGATTTAACAAAACTGCGCACTCAGTTCCAGCACCTATTTAGCTTTCCACCCCCAAGCAGTGCATCACGCCTTAGAGACTTCATGAACCAGGCCGATGTCCTAGGATTAGCCAAGTTTGTGTCTGCTTGCCTGAAATGCTGTGACTGAGCTTCTAGCTCAATTTGCTTTTTAGATTGGACTAGTTTGGTTGCAGGCACGTTTTGCTTCAGCTAAGCTGCCCCCGCAGGCAGGTACAGCTATGTAACCCTTCCCTTCCCTAGTCCTTGCATGCAAGCCCTAAACAGCTCACAAATGCAAGTGCTGCATAGATCATCTACCTAGCAGAGCGTTGTGGGCAAATTCATTTATAGAGAGAACAAATATATGAGCCGTTTGTGTCCTGCTGAAAAAGATTTCTGTGTTTCCCTTCTTTGAACTTCAATATCTGCATTGCAAGCTACGTTCTGGTCGTATTTTGAGCCCTTTGCCTGCACCTCTGTCTTATGCTCTTGCTCTTGCTCTTAGCTTTCTTCCAACAACAACTTTCTCTCGTACGCCTTCAGGGCAATGCTGTGTCACACACAACCTTCAAGAATAACGACTACAGAAGTGATGCTAGCTGCAGCCCTTGTAACCCACAGGAACCATGTGCACAATAAATGTGTATGTCATGGTCAAGCCCAATCTGCCTCCTTTTCTAAAGGCGAGCTTTTAGTCAGGTACCTCGACTGAAAGTCTTGTTTTATCTGCAATTGGTATTCTGTGATCAAGCCCATCCAGCATCCTTTAGCAGCTCTGTCACATGTAGCATATCCTGCGGCAGCATGGCCTCAAAGGCCATGCGTTTGCCAGTTGCAGGATGGTCAAAAGCAAGAGTACGCGCATGGAGAGCGGGCCGAGCCAGGCTGGCCAGCACCTGACGAGCCAGGGTTTGCCTGTGGGAGAGAGATAAAAGGAAAACTAGCATAGGTGAGGGGTCAAGTTGTAGGCCTTTTTTGGACATGATTCACCCTTTTTGAAAATGAGATTAAGTTTACTTGAAAATTTTACTTAATAATTAAGGTTGCCTGAGGTACTGGTCCATATATATATATATATATATATATATATATATATATATATATATATATATATATATATATATATATATATATAGAGAGAGAGAGAGAGAGAGAGAGAGAGCCTAACATAAAGCAGATATGCTACTGGTCTACAAGAGGAATAGAATGAAACGGAAGAACAGCATGACGCCAAGGGTAGCCTTTTCTTGAGTTGTTTAATGTCAGCATCATCGACATAAAATGCAAAGAAGATGATAGCAGATGATGCAGCACTTTCTAAAACAACGCATTGCATGCATGGACTTCACGCCTACAGTGATAACATGTGAGTCTGAGTGCGTCCGATTGAACCACGACTGAACCATACCCCCTAAGATGTTGTTAAGATAAGCATGCTCAGCACTTCCTTTCAAGCATCTTGCTCCAGGCAATTTACGTCTCGATTTACCTGAATTTCTAGGTAAACACAAAGCGGAATGGGAAAGGAGCCCAAGCGTGCCTTGAGTACGAGCTTAGTGCTACCAACCTAGTTTTCAGGTTGAATCTCACTGGGTGAACGCACCTGCTGGACCTGTTGCGTGTCAAGGCATTTATGGCAGCAGCCCCTCCCCCACCATATGTGGTATCACACAGCAGGGGGTGGCCTATGTGCCGCGCATGGACCCTTCAGGACAAAGCGGGCAAATTGAGGCAAATGGGTTAAGTAGGTAAACAGGCATGTGTACTGCACATGACACACCCCAGGATACGTACATTAATGGATACACAGACTTACCTGGTCATCAAAGTAACGTGTTGAGAATACAAGAATGGAAAGAAGCACAAGGGATTGTGCATCCGAGGACATGTGGAGCAAAATCATGGCTTGGGAGTGCACCTCAGCATCAAGAAGGGATTTGTAATGGAGGGACCGACAGTCCACAGAAATTTGAAAATAATGTGAGTATGCTCGCAGGCAGCTAGCTTCTGGAGAGATGAAATTTAGTTTCTTCAAGGCATTTACTTAATACACTTGCGTCTGGAACAAACGCACACACACATACACACACAGGACACGCATGCACGCAGGCACACAAGTAAACTGAAAGGCACACCTCCAGCCCCCTCCCATGCATATTTGCTGACTGCGGAGGCTGACTAAGGTTGAGAATTGTCCTCCCCTGAGGTACAACATGGGTCCTACATGTCAGAGATACCAAAATCACGCATGACAACTTTCCATACACTTGACGCAGCTCCAAATCCGCATCAGCACAGCGGAAACACAAGGGGCAGCACCGATCAGAATTTGAGCACTACCTCCATCAGGTTCTTGCTGGCATTGAAAGAAATGCAAACTAGCAATGCCACAGGCATGCTCTGCACACACAATGCAATGATGCAGACACACACACCTGATCTGGTGGGTACGACCTGTGTCCAGCTTCCACTCCACAACAGCTGCACCGCCAGCCCCAGCCTCAGACAGCACCCAGTAGTTGCTGGCAGCGACACGACCGCGGCCGCCACCGTAAGGATATGCTGCCATGCGCTTGCGGTCAGCACTGTCCCTGCACAAGGTGACGGATGGATTTGTATCGTCCAAAACAATTCCTGCAAAAGCTTTGAAAAAAAGAGTTTCAGCCATGCGCTTGTGTTCCTTGCTGTCCCTGCACAAGGTGATACATTTGGCCTGGAGTTTGATTTGTATTTCCCAGAGTGGTTTGCTGCGAACCATCGTCATAAGGGTACGCTGCTATGTCTGAGTTTGTGGTATATGGTGTGCAATTTTGAGACCTGTGTTATCCCCAGGGTTCCTGCAATTCTCTACCATAAAGGTTTGTAGCCATGTGCTTGCATCAATGGTGTCCCTGCACAGAGTGACTTGGGGTCCTGTGTTCCCTGAAGGGACTTGCTGCGAACCACCGCCATAAGAGTATGCTGCTATGCGCTTGTGCTCAGTGCTGTCCCCGCTAAGGTAACGAGGGATCCTGGTGAATTGCAATTGCCTCTGTCTGATGTGTGTGTATGTGTGCGTGTGCGCGCGCGGATGTGATAACATGATGCAGCAATCACTATACCGGCCTTCACCTTGTGGTATTCACCATCCGGGATACACCATGCAGCAAACACCACACGGTAATCATAACTTTTGCTCTCACATAGTAGACAGAAAAACACACATATAAACATCTCACCTGTCAATATTTGTCAGCACCCGGCCATGGGACTCACGAGGGCACCCCAGGGTGATGGATGTGTAAATGCGGCTGACCTGGTGTTGGAGTTGTAAGCAGGAGGACAGGGGTGAAGCTGGAGCAGGCAGAGGTTGTAAGGCGAAGGAAAGGAAAGATGGAATGGGTGGGGCTGTCAGAAGATGGAGTGGGAGGTAAGCAGAAGGGCAGGATTGAAGGTGGAGAGGGCGGGGTGGGCGGGGCTGTCAGAGCCCCCACCCTCAAAAGCCCATCGGGTTGCTCCAATACATCATGATGATAAACCCCGAGCTGCCAGGCCTGAAAAAGTACGAGAGCATGCACCCAAAAATAAATGCCATCCTCTACCTCTAATCACTCCTTTTCAACAGGTTGTAGAAGGCTGACATCCCATGCAAAGACTGGTACCATGAATAAACCAAAACCCAACCTTGTTACGGACTCCTGTCCGCCTTTGTCCACACTGAGAGTGCAGCTCTACACAACAGACAACGGAGGGCCGCCGCTGATGGCAACACCTGCAACCACGCCTAACAGTACACCCTCACAAAAGCAGCCTGGCAGCCGTCGTTCAAAAATGTGTCATCCAACAGCTTCCGGAAAAACAATTGAAGAAAAAGGAAAATGACAAAAAGAAAAGAGTGGTCAGGCCACATGCTTTTACGTCCCGCGAAGGTTGTTCTATCCACCACAGGTGCAGGGCACAATCCCTTATTTGTGGCACACTGTGCCAAATGCAGCACCACAATCGCAACCTTGAATGCAGCACACGGACATCTTTTCCTCATTTGTGGTGCATGAATCCTCCATTGCAGCGCACGATCTCTCAGTTGCATGTATGAAGCACACGAGTCCTCAGTTGTATGTTTGAAGCATATGAGCCCTCAGTTGTGCACCACAGGTGCGGCGCACGACTCCTCGCAGTTGTGGCACACAATCATAGAAGTGCAGCACAATCAAGATCACCTTCACCACCAAAGCCACAGGAGCAGCACAATCAAAATCACAAGCACCATCACGATTATAGGTGCAGCACAATCACAATCGCAACCACAATCACAGTCACATGTGCAGCACAATCACAATCACCATCACCACCACAATCACAACCGCAATCATAGGTGTAGCACAATCATAATCACCATCACCATCACAGGTGCCGCACACACCTCCTCGACTGCGGCATACGACTCCTTGCATGCAACACTCACCGTGCGTGCCTTGAACTGCGCCGCCAGATGGCGCTGCGCTGCCTCCCTCTTGGCCACCACCAACAGCCCACTGGTACCAATGTCTAATCGATGCACAATGCCGGGGCGAAGCACACCGGGTGCAACTCCACCCCTGCTGTCCCCCCTACTGCTGGTCAACATACTGCTGCCATTGCGGTCTTTGCTCCTGGTTGTGGTGTGACCACTGCTGTCCCCCAGCCCGCCCTCCACGCCGCCTTCCCCATCTGCGACATCCTCATCGTCAAGGTCATCTCCATCATCTCCCCCTTCCATATCCTCACAGCCCCCTTGACCCAAACCAAATCCTGCCGCCGTCACATTCTTGGCATGCAGCCCCCCTTCCCTCCTGCTACCAGTGTGGGCTGAGGTGCCATCGGTGCGCTTGCCACCCTCTACTAACCCTCTCAACCCATCCAGGCTATAATCCATTCCCTGTTGCAGCAGCAGCTGCTGCTGCTGCTGCTGCTGCAAGGGTGGCAATGAGCTCTGGCCCACCTCCTGCAAGGACAGCACCGCTCCCTCACCATCTTCTTGTGCAGTTGGTCGTGGTAGTGGTGGTGGCAGGTTTGCTGCTGCTGCTCCTGCTGGCGCTGGTGCTGGTGGCAGCAGCACATCAGGGGTGTGCTGCATGTCGCTGTGTGCACACACGCCAGGCAAGCCGCAGTGGTACAGCAGGGCGTTGACGAGGGTGCCTGTGTGGTGGCCAGCACTCACATGCACGGCCATGCCCGGGGGCTGCGCACACACACAATGGCAAAGGATACGTACGGCCCTTGGTGTAGGATGAACGCGTAAGTATACACCAACCCATGATGACCTACAGTTGGCACACGATGGGCAAGGGACGTCCCTTGAAGCCATGCACATCCCTTGAATCAAGCCATGTGCTGCTGAAAGCCCTTAATTGTACTTGCAAGGCACCCAGTTCCTTAAGCCACTCTGAAAACAGTCAGCCAATCATGAAAGCGGTCGATCCAGCACGTGCAGAGCAAACAGTGGGCATTGCGTAAGACAGTTGCTCCACACTTATCCCAAACAAGCGCACCTTGTTGATGACCATGAGGTGGTCATCCTCATATACAACATCCAGGTGGATGGGCTCAGGTAGCGCCTGCACGCGCAAATACACATGAGCACGTGTGCACCTGCGCGTCTTAAAAACGAATACAGCAACATTTGCAAGCAAGCAACACTCTGATTCTCAAGTGTCAACCCAAGGGATGTTTGAACTGATAGGGGTTGCTATATGCCATTGCTCAAGGTCTGAGAGAGGGCCAACATGTTCATTGGCAGCATCTGAGCAGATTGTTTGACAGCCTGCATCTAGCTACAAACGTCATGGGTACCTCTGAAACACCATCCGCCTGGACAACACGTGAAAATGGTGCAACGGTATGATTGTTTTCTTCCCTTCATTCACCATTTCCTCACACCAGCATGGAGTGGACCGCATGCGTATTCCCCTTTCAGAACACCAAATGAGATACAGAGTAAGTTAGGCCAAACCTAGAATTCCACTCACATGAAATGCAGCATGAGATGGCCTGAAGATAAGGCCAGGCATCGAACAAGCTTTGATGGTGCATGGTATGTGAAAATGGACTTTTACCCTGGCTTTTCTGTCACTTGCACTGAAGCCATCAGTGATGGCATCCAGAGCTAGTGTTACAAGTCACCGCAGGAGCATCCACTTTGCATACGAGAGCAGCCATTGGCCAAGACTCATGGCCCATGAGGCTGCAGCCTGGGAGCACAGACCTCAGCATGCTCTGTAACCACAGCTGCCAGGCAAAACCCACCAAAAATCCTGATGGTCTGCACCCAAAGATCATCTCGCAAGCAGTATTTCCCATACAAAAGCCATGAACAAGCTCCTCACCTGCAGCAAGGGTGCAGGCTCCAGCACTGCAAGCACAACGTCTCCAGCTGACAGCGTGGCCGAGGCTTTTGAGGCAACCTTCCCATTGACCGTCACGCCTCCGGAGCGGATTGCGCTCTGTGCTTTGCTGCGGCTGCCTGCCTGCCCTGCATACATTTATGGAGGACACACGCAGACACAAGCCAACAGCTGGACGGACAGTTGAGCACCTCTGCAACGAGCAATTGCGAGGCTGTCACCTCATGATGATGCGAATGGTGAGGACGTTGATGTTGACTGTTGTACAAGGGTGTCTATGCAAGTCTCAAACTGTTTTACAGTAAAAATTTTACTTGATGGTGAAGTGGAGCACATACTTGCAGGAGGAATGAGCACTCACCGGCGTATTTCTGTTGAGACATCAAAATGCATTACCTGTACACATTGGAACTTGCACTTCTCAACACTATCTTTTCGTGTTGGGGACAAGGTGACATGGGTGCTATGCACCCATGGCTTGAGTTCCAAAAAAATCTGTTCTCAACTGGAGTGACCAAAGGCTTGAGACATGCTGCAGAGTTTAAATATGTCAAGCCTACAATGTAAGCGAAGCTTGTTGTTAAGAACCTTCATAATTTTCTTTACGTGCTAGAGGTTGTGAGGCAATGTGAAATGGTGCAGACACACTCTTGGAGACATAAAGTGCTTTTACCTGAGGCAAGAGCTGTAGCCAGGAACGCGTCCAGCCTGAGTGCTCGGCTTCCTCCTCCACCACTCTTCAAAACGTTGAAACATTTTTTACACAGTCAGCTGTAGCGACATGACCTCATCAGTGTGCACAATTGAGGAACGTTTTCAGCAAATCTATCAGCTTCTCCTTAACATTTTGCAGGTGTATTGATGATGACGCACTGAGGTGTAGCAGCCAGAATACTTTTGAAAAGGGACCACGTCTGTTCATCAGCAGGTTCATGCACAAGGGTCTGCCAGTATTTTCACGTTGACATTTCACATTGCTCTAGAGCTCACCCTGGCTTCCGCTACGTCCTTGGAGGTGACGTTCAAGGTCAGCCGCAGCGCGCCATTTGCATCATAAGCTCTGCCCTCCTGCTCAGTTTTCATAATATAAACAGTATATCCTAAAGATCAAGAAAACTACGAAGCATTGCAAGGGGGAAGTTGTGCAGTCTTTCTTACTGGCGCATGGTCAGCTTTGGAGGGAGCAGGCACAGAGCGTCCATGATGTAGCGGTTGAGCAGGGGGGGGCAGGTTCAGCATCCCGTTTTCTTTTCTTTTGGCATGGCAGTTTACTGAACAACGAGCAGAGCCGTGCAAGGTTGTTGGGTGGTGGGAAGCCCTTGCAAGCAGATGCCTGCTGCGTAGCCAGCATGTGTCAGTACTGCTGAGCAGGATTTGCTTGCCAAGTAGTTGCAGGCTGGTGCACCTCATTTCATTTCAAGGCATGAAATTTTTTATTAACTGACATGTCGTGGCAGGGATGATACCAGGTATGGTGCGGCAACAGTCGTTGTGTTTGGTGGATTAAATTTAATAAAGATGAGTTGGGACTTACGTAAAAGAGGAGAGGCTGCCTGATGTCGACGCACAATGAATGGCCCCCTTGGCAAGCTTTACCTTTCAGGCCCAAAAAGGAATGGGAAAAGTCATAAGGCAAGGCAGAAACTAGCCCCCCTGGACGCCGCAAACATGTCAGCGTCTCAAGATGCGGAGGGTTTGCCCCAGCAGTCCTCATCTTCGCCTTCCAACGGGTCGCCTTCGCACATAAACACGGTCCGCTCTCTGGGACTGCTGCATGAGCTACAGGTCCGTCTTAAGTTGGCATTGTCCTGCATCGCGGGGGAGCTGAAAGTGAGGGTACACTAAGACAGGAGGAACGCCTTATGCTTGTGAACTCAAGAGAGGGGGCTTGTTAGTACATGCTTGGAGAGCTCAAATCATTAGGTTGGCACAGACAAGGCAAATAACCAGAGCCAGCTGTTGGGGGATCACGCTCAAAAATGCTCTGCACATGCCATCCTCAATGCAAGCTTTGATGCTTGTTAGTTAAGCACGAAGTGCATGAGTGCACGAATTTTGCTATGCATCCACACCAAAGGGCATTCACACATATACACACATTCACACACACACACACACACACTCACACACACACACACACACACACACACACACACACACGTGCACACACACACACGTGCACACACACACACACACGTGCACACACACACGCACACGCACACACACATGCACGCACACACGCACACACACACACACACGCACGCACGCACGCACACACACACACACACGCACGCACGCACGCACGCATGCACACACACACGCACGCACGCACGCACGGATGCACGCGCGCGCACACACACACACACACACACACACACACACACACACACACACACACTGTGACATACAGACAAGCACGCACGCACGCACGCACACACGCACACACATGAACGCGCACCCTTCTGGAACACTCATGCATGTGAAACTATCTTGCCTTGTAATTAGGCTCCAAAATATGTGCATCTCTGGTTTTCTGCACCATGATGAACTCACATGCAATTCATACATGCAGGACTACATCAATAGCGTGGAGTCGCTGACCAATGAGCAAAAGCAGGAGCTGTTACGACTGCGGGAGGAGAAAAAGGCCATGGAAAGGGTATGTTGCATCCGTTGATGACTGCTCTTAAGTTCTTCATATGCCGCAAAAGCGGTAAAATTAGAAGCCGGATAAAAGCAGCAGAAGTGCAGGAGGCAAAAAAAATCTAATGGAAGGTGCCATGTGAAATTCGGTCAGGACCCCCTTGACCTACCCCCCACCCCCTTGCCCCCCTTCCGATGCCCTTACCCGGGCTAATAGGGTACCAATCTGCGTGTGTATTTTTGCGTGTGAAAATGTGTGTGTTGTGAGTGTGCAGCGGAAGGAGGGGTGCGTGCATGTACCAGCAATGCTCACACACACATGCGCGCCATGGGCTTTGACTTGCAGAACCAGACTTGCAGGCGCAAAAGGACTGACTGCCTTGCTTGCTAATGCTCACAGCTTGTGCGCACTGCACTGGCCGCTTGTAGCTGTGCACGGGCTGTGCACACGCTGGACGGGCAGCGGCCCAATTGGGCATGTGCAATGCATTGATATGAGTCCTAGGGCTGTTTTGCACTGCGCTGCTGGCATAATTTTCCAGTGCCTTTCCACTTGCGGACAATATGTGGGGCTGCCAGGCGTACTACAGCATGCACGCAGGACGTGCAGGAACGGGTGCGGGTGGTGTGGAATGCACAACTGTGCCAAACGACCATCAATAACAATCCGAGACCGTTGGTGGAACCCGAGTGACGGGCGTGTCACGATGGTGCCATCGGTGCTGAAAACCATAGAGGAATAAAAGCTTTAAAGCTGGAAAAGCCTATATCACCGGATTCATGTATGTAGGGATCTAGTGATACAGGACCGCTCGCACAATGGAACAGTACTGCTCCGCAATCTGCTCCTCTTCAAATTCTGCATCCATCTGCATACCTACTGCAGCCGTCAGATGACCTACAGCAGAGTTATGGGGCGTAAACTGAGTCACAGACGTTCCTGCATGCTTGTCCCATTAGGCACCCGCAGGAAGCTTGCATGTCCACAAATTGCCTTTCTGGTTTCACAGTTCAATTCACAGCACCTTAAACTGTCACTAATCTGAAAGTTTGGTATGGTTTGCTGCACCTTTGCCTCCCTTGCGCGCATGGCACTGACTCTTGGTCATGCATATAGACCCCCCTTCATCCAATTCTTACCAGAACAATGCAAATTGACAGGGCTGAGCCCAGGAATTCGATGGCATGCTTATAATTTTGTAGGAATGGCCCAGAAACATTATGGAGGGGTGGTCCCAAAAAGCCGAAACCCTCCAAACCACCCACCATCCCCCCGCCTCCTCCGATTGGACCTATACATACACTAATCAATCGGTCTCGATCTCCAAATATATGATTTTTAACAGGATTGATAAGTGCCTTCCAAAACTTGTGCTTTCTGAAGCCTCCCGAGCAGTGTATATATACTGTGCAAACTTGGATTCATCCCGTACCCAAAAAATAATTATTTTCACATTTGCGCATCAACCACGCAGGGGCGTTTGCCCCACTTTGCCTCAAAGGAGTACTTGGGGCATCAATTCAAAGGTCCTTAATGAGTCAATGAACAGTAAAACACGTAGGGACCACGTATAGGTGCAATCCACTCAGTAATCATGTTCATTTGCTCCCACTATGCCCCCCACCCCCCACCATTCTTCACACTTCATCACTGCTGCCCTCCCCACTGCTGCTACTGCTCCCATGGCCAGCGAGCTTGGCCCTTGCATGCGCGAGCTTGCCCTGCTGATGCTGCATGCATCGTGCGGGCTGCTGTGGTGCAAGGAGTAGCTAGCAGAGAAGGAGCAGCTGTGGAGGAGGCTGCTGTGCGGGGGGCTGCTCTGTGTGTGGGGGGCATGGCTTGCTGGGAGGCACTCCCGACCACTCATACCTCTCGCTGTCCCAAAAACAGTTATTTTTCGCAACTGCGCACAACCACGCACCCTAAAAATGAATATATAGTTTACATGCGCGCAGTCACCGCGCAGGGCAAAAAACATTACGTTATTTACGCAGTGATAAAAAGTCTGCACAGTACCGTAGCGACACTTATATACGAATTACTAATAGTTTACGACATTGATCTATTACGAGGTCCCTAAATAATTTCATTAATTGATTTGCGAGTTGTTAGGGTTTACAAGGACCCCAAAAAGAAAAAAAACTCAAATGCTGCAAACTCCTGCATTTTCTTGTCTCTCTTGCACTGGCTCACTGTTTCTACTCACCCCCTCCCTCCATTGTTTAATCTGTGGTGTCCTCACCTGCCTCTGGACCCCCCTTTTGAAGCTGTGGGGTCCATCGACTCTATTCCTGGAGCAGGCTTACCATGCTTCCCCCCAATGCTGCTCCCAGCTGCCCTGCTCCCCCCACACTCCCAGCAGCTGCCACCTCCATGCTGAGCAGCTCCAAAATCTTCAGCCTTGGTGCAGCCCATGCCAAAAGGGGATTCCTGCCGCTTTGGAGCACACGACTGCATTGTGGGGCCCAACGAATTGCTGAATATAAATCTGGACCCTTAACGAGGGCTTGAAAAAAGTGATTTCAAAGTCACTACAGATTTTGAGGGACCCCATTAGTTATTTTATCATTTGTAAACTCCCCAGCGTCGCTATGGTATTTTTTTTCCTGAGCAAGCTCCCTAGCTCCAGCCGTTGAGCCCCAAGGTACGCTACATCCTGTGAACTTCCAGCCATGCCACATATAGCCCCATTGAACACCAGAGATTGGAGGCACCTGTCTCACGCTTGCCATTGTCCACTGACCTGCAGATGGCGAGACACCATGGCAAGGCCAGCAATGGAACTCTCAACCTGGGTGGGGACATCTTTAGACAATCTCAACTCCAGGAGCTACCCCCACGCCTCAGGGCGGTGCTGGAAGACAACAAAGTGAGTTGCCTGGCTACAAGTGTCACACACTGACCACCAGCAGTTTTGCACAAATACTTCTGGAGCAGTACCCAGAGGATTTATCAGAGGTTTTATTCTAGTGACTATTCTGTGTACACTTGCGTGCTGCTCCAGGCCATGAAGGAGAAGCTGAAGAGCTACAAGAACAGAATGCTGGCGGCAGAGCACCTCACAAACCAGAAGAACAGCCAAATCATCGTCATGGAGAATGCAATTGCTTCGCTAAAGCAGCAGCTTGCGGTAGGTGCAGGTCGAGAGGTTGCACCAGCCTGAAACATGGTCGTTTATAAATCATACTTTTGAACAGTCAGGTCACATGATATGACCAGCATGTACCCAACAATCTTTTTATTAAAGCTGGCCTTCCAGGATACCGAGTGCTTCTTTCCTCTCAGAGCTTTGTCAAGCTTTTTGGCAATTGTTCTCTACTGTCCTGCACGTTGCGCAAGGAAGACCCTGCCCTGCCAATCTGCATCCTACCATTCTGATGTGTGCGATGGTTATAGCATCTGGATTGCCTCAGCAGTGTCATGATGCAACCATGAAGGTGTTGTCCATGTGCAAGACAACCGCACTCAAATAATCGCTCACTTCATTCATGTAATTGACTCGGGCTGCCAAGTTTCATGCTCCAAAGCAGCAGAAACACTCCTCTCTCACACATGCGTCAAACTCTTTCTTAACAACATTTCATTTGCCATTTTTTGCAAAGAAGCAAACAATCATGTTTTAGGTTTTGAAGTATCCATCACAGCATCCAATAGTAATGTTGCATTCCCCAGGCTTGCTCTCGGACACCAGCCCAGGTGGAAAGCGAGGAGAACTTGAAGAGCATGCTCTACTCCAGTGGCAGGGCTGTAAAAAACCTCGAGTATGAAGTGAGTAGTGGCTACTTGCAGTGCTGGGATGTTTGGGTTGACTTGACATGCGATGATTTGAGCTATCAGTTGTGTGCCCCCTGCACCATGGGTGGCTCAGTTATTAGCAGCAAAACCAGGCCAGATGCAGTTCCTGAAGGTCAAGTGATCGCAAACAAGCAATGAAGAACTCGGTGTCAATGAGAACTTGGTGTCAATGTAAAGTGTCATTGTTAAAAATGCAGGACTTGTGCATCTGCAGGTAAATGTATTAAAACAGAAAGTGGACACAGACGCCAAGCTCCATCGGCAGGCCATGGCAGCTTCCAGGAGGGAGCAATCAGCACTGGAGAGAAAGGTGGGTGGGTGTGGGTGTATGTGTACGTGTGTGTGTATGCTAGACGTGAGTGTGGGTGCTAAATTTGGGTGTAAGTTGGTTACCTGTGCCAGAGCACCATGGCACTCTGGCCTTTGGGTCGTGAACCTGAACAGAAAGAGCCCTGCAAGGATGTCCAAAGCAGGAAAAGTTATTTTTTAGGAGCTAGGAGGGCCCCTTGCTGTTGTTTCATCCTGCTGTCGAAACCCGCTTAGGTGCTGGGGCTGTGTTAGCTACGTTTTGTATACTTGCTCTTTACTGGATGGTGTCCACGTAAGGGGCTGTTGCCTTGAAGTACCGTACAGAAAGTGTATCATCCCGCAAAAATATTGTTTCTGAGGGGTGCAGGATGACTGCGGGACAACCTGAAAATAATTATTGTAGGGGCTGCAGGAAAGTGTAGGAAAGTGAAAAGCAACATTTTATTTTACACGATTTTAAGGAATGACAGGGGAGTTACTGGCCCTGCGGGAACATGCGGGAAACTTTCAAATAAATGCTGAGGGGGGTGCAGGATTAAGGCAGGAAGCAAAAAAAACTATTTTTTACAGAGGTGCTGAATAATTATATGTCTGTACGGTAGCTTGTACTCTCGCTGTGAGATGCTTAATCCTTATTTCACAGGTGGTTCTCAAGAGATCCATCAATGTTTTCCTCCTTGCTCAGCGTACAAGAACAGGTGCATGCAGGACTAGGCACTGTTGCATCCGTGCTTAAGCGTTGCTTTGCTTACAAGCTCTGCCATTCCTACATTAGCAAGGACTTCAATCTTATAAGATGTGTGAACTGGTGAAGGCACATGTTGGAAACATATTTTTTTGCTCTTTGCTCATTGTGTCATTGCAGATCATTCTGCTGAACGCAACAGTGGCAGAGAAGGACATCGAAATCCGGAAGGCGCATCTAGAGATCAAGCAGCTGAGCCGTCGCTTGGCTCCCAAACGGGGTCAACCATTAAACATGGCAAGTAAATGAACAATTGCATGTGCCCTTGTATCATAACATGATCAGGTTGGGCAAATTTGAATGTGTGTGCCATGTATTCTAGCCTTGTTATAGGGGGAAAAAGGGTTTAGTATAAATGTTATGGCGGACATTTAAGAAGTTGGCCAACCCTATGTGTGTAAGAACCTACCTGGCTTTGTCTTCACATATGATGCCCGCACGAGCTTTTTGCATCTAAAGATTCCCACAAAATTCTCTGTGTAGCCCTAACACAACCCGCGCACTGATACTGCAAAATATACTCCATTTGCTTTCAATTTTTTATTCTACGGCACCTGCCAATGTGTACCTTCCACCAAACTAATCTTCCTTCTACCTGGCTTGCCTCGTGGTTAGTATGAGTGGGCCTTCCAAGTTGCATCCCTCATTTGCAATGTGAGACGATGTAAGGCCCTTCAACAAAGGCAGCGCATACCTCTACCTGTGACTGGAAATAGGAAGGCCTTTCATGCAGGTGTGGAAGCCAGACTGAGCATACAACCAAAAGCGGGTTGTACGGACTTGTCATAAACAGGGCTGCTTGTGTGATCTTTTTCTTGATCCATTTTTCCTCCATGGACAGGTGAGCGCGAGCTTGGATGAGTTGGAGGCACAGGAGCAAATGCACATGCAGATGATGATGGAGGGCAGCTATCAGCAAGAATCCTTCTACCCAGATTCTGGGCACATGGAGCAACAGGAACAGCAGCAGCATGATTATGAGCAGCATCACGAACAGGCTGAACACCAGCCCCAGCAGGTAAGCCCTAGCACAGGCATTGTTACTACCATCATTTTGTTCTCCTTTATCCTGGTCTGCTGTGCTGTGTGATGCCATCTCGTCTGGGAAGTTGCGTCGTTCTTCCAGGGCATGTTTGCCGCAAGTGCTGTGCAGCAGTAGACATCCGTGTTGCAAGTGCTGTACAGCGGTAGACATAAGTGCTGTATGTGCTGTGCAGTGGTACAAATTTGGGCCGCAAGTGCTGTGCAGCGGTAGACATAAGTGCTGTATGTGCTGTGCAGTGGTACAAATTTGGGCCACAAGTGCTGTGCAGTGGTCAACACGTTTGCTGCAAGTGCTGTGCAGTGGTACAAAGTTGGGCCGCAATTGCGTGCCGCAAGTGCTGTAAAGTGGTGGACACAAGCTTCACCTCCTTGCTCCTTACGCACGCAACATGCGCAGGCCCATGAAGAGGAGGGACCCCTAGCTACCGAGCTCAGCCTCGGCATCAGCATGTCACCCAGCGAGCAGCAGCACCCAGGTAGCCAGTTGCCCCCAGAGCAGCAGGAACAGGCCGACCAGCAGCAGGACCAGCCACAGGGCACAGGAGAGTTGCATGGTGAAGAGCAGGGGGCAGTTCCTGCAGCTTCTGCTGAAGGCTCTGCAGCCCTTGAGGCAGAGGCTGCTGCTTTGGAGGTGGAGGTACCACAGTCACCCAGCGACCAAGTTGAGGCAGCAGAGCAGCCACATGCAGAAACTGAGGGTGTGAGCGAGGCGCATGAGGCGGAGGAGGCTGGGGCGGAAGGGGCCCCACAGGATGTGGCTGAGCCGTCATCCCTCACGACCGCAGAGGCTGAACCCGAGGAGGCAGCACCACCACCACCACCACCAGCAAGCTCATCAGTGCCACCGGAAGGAGAGCAAAACCAGGAAGGCAAGCAGGCTGGTGCATCTGGGGCCAAGCAAGGGGTCAAGCCAGAGGGGACACAGCACTCTGCTGCCCCCAAGGCGGTGCCTTACCGCCACACAGCAGCACGTGCCGCCGGCAGAGGGCCAGGACAGAAGAAGGAGCCTTCACCTCCTGCTTCAGGTGCATGTTTGGGCATGCTGTTGCTGCTGCTGCTGTTGCTGCATGATCTTTGCAAGCCAGAGGAGTCTTGTGGAGCTTCGGGAAACAGGAAAAATGCCTGCTGTAGCCCAAGCTTGCCTTAGAGCCTGTTTTGGAGCACCCCAGGCAAGCTGAAGTGAGCTGCGCAGGGAATTATTGCACAAGTGGTAGGCCCATAACTTTTCTTCTCCACACACCCTCTCGTGCTCTCTCTCATTTTTTCTCTTGGATTGCAGTGCCGCCAAAGGCCAGCCTCGGTGCAAAGGCAGCTAGGGGGAGCTCCAGCATGCGGGCAAAGGAAGCAGGACCTGACCAGCCTCCAACAGAGGCAACACCACCAGCGCCCACCGAACCTGCTGGGCCGGGTCAGGAACAGACGCACGGGGTACCCGCTGCTGAGCCAGCAGCAGCTGAGGTCAAGCCAACGGAATCAGAAACAGGAGGTGCCGTGCCAAGCGCTGCAGCAGAGGACACACCACCAGCTGCAAGCTCCTCAGAGGCACAGCCGCAGGCCGCAGACGCCGCACAGCCTGCAGCTGATTCAGGAGAGGCCTCGGCGATGGCATCATTCGCACAGAGTGCTCCACCAGGAGAAGAGGGAGGCGATGCAAGCCATGCGGCAGGCAAGCCTGCGGCAGAGCCAGAGAAGGCAGGAGAGGCGCCTGCAGAGCCAGCAGCAGCTGAGCCGGCCGCACCAGCAGCAACAGAGTTGGCTGCACCAGCAGCAGGGGCAATAGAAGCAGAACAGACAGGTGCAGCAGCAGCAGCAGCAGAGTCAGCAGTAGAGCCAGCAGCAGCCGCCCCCCAAGTTGAGCCAGCTGGGGCGACGGATGTCCCTGCGGAGCAGACTGCCACAGGAGCTGGGCCTGCAGTAGCAACAGAGACTGCTGCACATCCAACCACAGGAGCGCCAGACGGTCCAGCAGATGTTCAGAGTATAGCAGGGACTGGATGAAAAATGAGTGAAATGTAAGTGCTTGAGTGGCTGTTCATCTGTTCAAGGGCAAGCAGCAAGGTGATGAGAGTTGAAAAACTTGCCTCCTTGCATTGCTCTGCTGCTCTTGCTCTTAACTGGCATATTCCTGAGGCAGAGATACTTGTATGCTTCAAGCCAGCTTGCATAAAGTTGACCAAACATATGTCGATTGTGATGGCAGCATGCATCCTCTACCATGATTATTCTTTTTTTTAATTGCAGTCAACAACATGACTATTCATTGGAAGACACTTTCATTTGTTTTCTTTAGCTGTGCGATGGCTGTACATCAAGTATTGAGCACTGCAGATCTTGTTTTCTCAATTATGAAGATCTTTTCTCAATCGTGCCTGTATTCATTTGATAGGCAACCTGCTGGTATCATGCATGAACTCAACCGTGTAGTAAGATGCCAATCAACACAAGGTGATTTGCTGACATACAACCAGGAATGGAAGTCTAGATCTGAGGATCCTCACAAGGGTTACAAGGGTTACAAGGGGTTGACCAACAGCCCAAGGCTTTGGCTGGTCGGCTGCTAGTGAAACATTAGATTAGATTGCACAGGGAGACCTTCCTGGAGACCTGGTGAAACATTATCAGCAAGCATCAAAAAATTGAAACCAACTCTGACAAAAAATTTGGAAACCTGTATGAGCTTTGATGATGACAGGATTCTCACCCTGCTGATCCCATGGAACGAGTAGAAAACTACGTAAGCAATGAAATAGAAGTAAGTCTGCATAAAATGAGGAACAGGAGGTACCTAGGGCTTAGGCACCGCGCATCTCTTCCATGAATGAAGCTAATGCAGATCAAGGAAAGGAGAGGAAAGGGTTACATAACTGTACCTGCCTACGAGGGCAGCTTAGCTGAAGCATAAAGAGATGCCTGCAACCAAACCAGACCTAAGCTTGAAACTAAAAGAAAAGCTTGAAGTCTACAACTGTTTTTGCGTTGCTAAAAGAACAGAGGTATATGGGAAGCGTAGAAGTTGCTCAAACTGTGCAGATCAAAAGAGTTACTAGCAATGCCCCTTGCAAGGGGGCAATTGCCTGATTTTGATGATCAAGGTTGATAGAAAAATTTTCAAGGCGCTTCTGGTAACAAGTTTTTTTCAAGCATGGTGGACAGAATGAGCATGAAGCTCCAAAGCAAGCTTGGTGGCTTAATGAATGTCAGGACCAAGCCCTTTAAGGGAAGAGAAGGGGAAGGGAGGGGTTACAGATTACAGGAAAAAGAAGGCCTCCAGTCAAAACGGTTGACTGCTAGCCTGCTCATAAAAAAGCAACGATTCATGTAGAAAAGGAAAAGGCTCGTTATTGTTTTCAGGTAGACCTCTTTATGGCAAGGATTCACGGTTTTCTTTAGTAAAAGGCGAAAGAAAAATACACTCTGGACCCATGCCGAGGTTGTTATTGTTTTGATTTAAGAAAGAAGGGAGGGGTTACATAGCTGTACCTGCCTGCGGGGGCAGCTTAGCTGAAGCAAAACGTGCATGTAACCAAAACAGTCCAATCTATAAAACAATACTAGAAGCTCAGTAACAGCATTCCAGGCATGCAGGCACAAACTTGGCTAATCCTAGGACAGCAGCTTTTTAAGGGGTTCCAAGAGTGTGAGGTTTTAAATGACCGTGCCCACACCTGACAGATTGATACAGAGGGTAATTTAGCTGCAGCCTTTTTGAGATGACGACAGAGGTCATGCTGCTGCTGCTTGGAGACCTCAAGCTGATTCTTGGGGCTGCCAGGGCTGCCTTCACAGCATTTGTTCTCATCCAGATTAATGTGCCACTGCTCTGGAAAGAGATGGTTGGGATGATGGACCTTGGAAGCAAGTGGAATGTCTGTGGCTGGTGCTCAGTGCTCTCTATTTCCCCAGTGCTCCCCTCTACTCCTCAAACAACACCTGTTGTCTATGCCTGCTGTTTATGACTGGCAGGCTTTTTTATTGGGACTTGTATTGCATCGGGGCCAAGCAGGGAAATCAAGGTTATATTACTATATTCGCCTACAAGGGCAGCCAAGCGGAGTCACTGAGGACTGTGACTCAACATGGCCCAAAAATGCTCAACTCAACAAACTTTTGCTCAATAAAAAGAATCATGTTTATTGCAATCTGGTGTCTATCGAAGAGCACGAGGTAGATTATCATAACCCACCCATGATGCTCAAAGGTTCAAAGTTATTGGACCAGACAATTGCTCAGAACATTTGGTAAACAGTGTGCTGCTGCGTGCGTTTCAAACAAATATATTTTGTTGTGTCCATGCAAAGTTCCAAGTTTACTAGGAAGACAACTTGAAGTTTGCCATGAAAATAGGCAGTGTTTGGCATTCAAATGAAAAAGGACAAATGTTCATTTCTCCAAAGGTACACTTGCTGGCCTGGATGATATCAGCTACAGGGTCCCCCTAGATAACTCCCAGGTTGAAAAGGAAAACTCGAGGCCCATTCCATAATTTGGATACCTAACGTACCCCCAGAAGTCCCCATACCTATTTCAAACAAGGATAACCTTGCATCACCCTGAAATCATCATCCAATTTAATAGGTTTCCATGCCATCCAGGGATCTGCGACTGTAAGTTACACCAGGCTTCCTCTTCCCCTACAGGGGACTTCCAGGAGGCAGGGGGGGTCTGGGAGTGCTGCAGGGGAGAACAGGAAAAGGAGAGACTGGGCGTCCAGCAGCACGGCCGACAACTCCATATCCCCATGAGCTCTGTCTCTGGCTTTGTCTGTCATGTTACGGAGCCCTGGTCAAGCGCGAAGAGGGTGACAGCAAGGAGGAGGTCCCTGGATCAAATCCTTGTGGCCGGGATGGAGATAAAGATGCCCTCTATTGGTGGGAGTCTATGGGAGACTCTTTCCTTAATGCACGCGGCCGAACAGCAAGCGTAGATCTTTTCCCGGCACCAGAGCCGCCTTGGTATCATCTTTGTGAGATCTATCCCAGGCAGACAAGCTCACCTTGATCCTTCTAAGATCCCTCCTCAAGACAGAGACATTGACCTTGATGAACTGAAATTTTGTCCAGACACCAACCCTTTCATCACTTTAGAAACTGCAGCAACTCAACATGCTCAGATTATAACCAGACTTAAAACCCGCAGCTCAAGGAAACCAAACAGGAACAACAAAGTGACTGTACACATCATCCTGATTGGTGTGGCTGGCACTATTTACAATGAGTACACAATCAAACCTCTTGTCAATTTGGGCCTATCCAAACACAAAGCAAAATCCCTAGCTTCCAAGCTGAGGTGTCATGCCATACAGAGACTAACCACTATCGTTAACACCAGACATGCTCTTTGCTTACTGGGGGCTTCGGGGGGGGGGGGGGGGGGGGGTTGCTGGGCGCGCGGAGGTGGATACAAGGAGAAGGAGAGTCCGGGCGTCTCGGGGCATGGCCAACAACCCGCCCGATTCTCAGAAGTTCAGTCTCTTTCCCTCTCCTAGGCTAGCTGTAGCTAGTGTAGTTTTGAGGGACCTCTGGTGGGGCCCTTGCTAGCTTGCTAGTTAAGGGACCTTTCCTTAATGCACGCGGCCTGCGTAGATTTTTCTTTTCTTTTCTTTTTTCTTTTGGCTTTGTCCTAGGCTGGGAAACTCGCACTTTAAATGTGGAAACTGCAGCTAGGGATGGATCTTCATCTGTGCAATCAGTGCTCATACGGACAAATTCAGGATGAGGGTTATGTCGTTTTGATGTGTAGTTATGAGGGGGATTGTGCTTTGCAAAATAGACGCTTTGAGCTGTTCAGAACTTTCTCTGGAGGTTGTAGCAGTCCCCTGCAACATCTCTCGAGCTATCTGATAGGGAGTCCCTGACTGGTTTTTCCTAATGATACTGGTTCCTCTGCCCAGCACCAGATCCGCCCTGATGCTGTCTTTGTGTGCACTCTATCCCAAACCAACCTGCAAACCTTGATTTTACTAAGATCCCTCCTCAAGACAGGGGCATCATGGAATGCTACACCTTTTCGGATTTTCATTCTGTCCCGACACCAAACCCTTGCCCACTTTGGAAGATGCAACTGCCCAGCATGCCAGCACTGCAACCAGGCTCAAGACCCGCAGCTAAAGAAACCCAAACAGGAACACCTTGAAGGTGTCATTGCACATAATCTTAATTGGTGTAGCAGGCACTATCTTCAATTACCACATCATTAAAACCTCTTATGAACTTGGGCATAACCAAGCAAAAAGCCAAGACATGAGCGTCCAATTTGAGCTGATCCGTGCCGTCCGGAGATTAAATGCTTTAATCATTGCTACACTAGACATGCTCTTCATTTTCAGGGGCTTCTGGGGGGACTTCCTTGGGCGTGGTGGAGGTCACCGCCACAGTGGATGACAGGAAAAGGAGAGTCCGGGCATCCAGCATGGCCGACAACCCTCCAGATCTTCGTTAGCTTTGTTTCTGGCTCCCTCCTGTTAGTAGGCTAGTTGTGTCTAGTTTAGGCTTGAGATCCCTTTGGTGAGACCCTTGCTAGAAGGAAAAGAGAAGAAAAGAACTACGTAGACATTGAGAACACTCTCCATACTATGATCATAGTATGAATTAAGGAAAGTAGGATTTCCAGGGCCGTGGCACCATGCATCCCATCCGACAAGAGAAGAAGAAAAATCAATGGGGATCAGGAGGTCTACTAGCAGTTCTTTGTGTCTGATCTTGTCAACAAGATTTGAAACTAGCCTTTTAAAGGGCGCATCTGATGCTAGCAAGGGTACAAGCGTACTGGACAGAATGTGCAATACAATCTCGGTGGCTTTATGGGTGTCAAGACCAAACTCTTTAAGGGGATCCAAAGTGTGAGGGGTGTAAATGATCCCACCCACAGTGTGGGTCCCACACCTAACAGAATGGTGTGGAGGGTGACTCGATCTGAGACCCTTGAAAGATGGTGACATAGATCGCGGTGCTGCTGCTTGGAGGCCTCAAGCTGATTCTTGGGCTGTGTGTCCTCAAAGCATTCAAACTCCACAAGGTGGATGTACCTCTGCTAGCTTGGTGGCAAGGGAACTTTCCTTAATGCACGCAGCCTTCTGGCTGGCATATACTTTTCTTGTTCATTTTTTTTAGAACTTTCTCTGATGATCCTTCTCTTGCACAACTTTTCTTGCATTAACAAGTCAGCGTCCAGCTGCATTTGGTTTCCTCCCGCAGCACAACATCTTGTTTAACAAGCTTCCTTCTCCATCATATCTGAGCTTATGGGTTTACTGTTGGCGCGGATCAGTCACAGGCCAATCAGCCAAACAGTCAGGCTGAAGGACTTGTAAACCTAATCTAATCCAACTTCATGCAATGCCATTTTTGTCCGAGGCTGGTTGTTTCTAGTTTAGGTTTGCACATTGGTGAGACCCTTTCTAGCTTGCGAAGCATATCATGGACATGTCTGTCATGGCCTCTTGGACCATTCGTCGAGTTGTGCTATTCTATTTTTTCTATATCTGACACTGCAACCTGCTGGAATTTGTGCTTAACTTCACATGCTCATTTCATGCAGAGTGACTGCGTGTGTTTCTTTCAGCAGTTAACACTTCTGAGCTCAGCTCAAGACATTGTTTCCACACTGAGTTGACATGTATACACAAGTTTGTTTTGGTTTGGTTACAGGCTCCTTTTTGCTTCAGCTAAGCTGCCCTTGTAGGCAGGTACAGCTATGTAACCCTGTCCTATCCTAGCTTGCTAATTAGGGCACTTGAAGACTCACGGCATTTGGCATGCAGAATGTTTTCTTCTTTCTTCCTTCCTTTCTTTAGGTCTTCCCCAAGCGCCAAAGCCACACTGCCAACAAAAGAATTCAAGACAAGGTGGCCTTCTGGCTGGCACAAACTTTTCTTTCCTTTTTCTTAAGAAAAGGTGAGCTGTGCATTATGCAACAATTATGCTTTACAAAGCTGAAGGAAAGGAAAAACTCCATGCGTAGTAAGAACACTCCCTACAAGCTTTACAACTCAGGGAAAGAGGATACCTTGGGGTGAGGCACCATGAATTCCCTCAACAGAGAAAAAGAGGAATGCAAAAGGTTTACAGGGATCAGAAGGTTTTAGCAGTACCCCGTGCCCCGTGCATACTACCTTGAAGCCAGGCAATTAAGAAGAAAGCCAATGTTCAGTGTACAACTCACACCACAGACGTTGGGAGTCTGCCCTTCTGTGACACAGAATCGCGTATGAAGAAAAAACTAGAAAAAACACCTGCTCTGTTTCAGTTCTGTCTTAACAACAGCGACTAATGGTGGATGGACTTGCCAGGCTGCGAGGATACGGCAACAAGTATCGAGGAACCCAACATGATGGCAGCTCCCAGCCACGCAACAGCCCCCATCGCTTCATCTGAAGCATCCAAAATCAGCATGGCAAAGGCTGCTGACCATAAAGGCGTTGTGGAGTAGATGACCTGCATAAGCATATGGGCCACACACATGCAGATGAGGCCCCCAAAAGTATGGATAGGTGCTTTCATACCTGTAGAAGCATAAAAGCATGCACAGGAAACCATATCTGAGCAACTCCCACCTCATAACGTTGAAGTTCGTGTACATGTAGTTTCTACAAGCAACGCATGCTCCCCGGGGAAAGTGTGAACGCAATGCTTCTTGCTCTGTGAGTTCACTCTGGCCACTGTGCAACTTCCGCAGTCTCGAACTGGTCATTGGGCCAGCTTTTCACATGCGTAGGGAGATAGCAGAGGGATGCTCTTGCCTTTTTGTCTTCTCACATCCACAGCATTGTCTCTGGCATTGTCTTTGTCTCTTCACTTTCATCTTTTGTCATTTCACGTCCAGCTCTTGCCTGTCTGTCTTTACACGTCCAGCAAGGCCCGCCACTACTTCATTGACATGTTGATAGATTGGCATGCTTCAGCTCCATCGACACTCAAGCAATGAGACTGCACCATTGCAATGAGAGATCAGGCTGCTCCATTGCCATGCTTGTGAGAATGATGAGACTGAATGGCATGTAATGCAAGGAATGTACACACCTGCGCCTGTGCAGCAGGCACAACCTTTTGCCCACTAGCTTGCAGGAATGCTGCTAAGGCCCCCGGCCCAAAGCCCAGCCACAGCAGCACCATCAGCGTGAAGCTATTCAGCATCAGGAAACGGACTACGGCAAATTCCTTTGCTAACCCCCCTGGTGTTCCTGCATAACAGGTGGGTAACTTTCCAGCGTGTGAGGACAGCATCTTTGGCAACTTGCCACACACAGCTAAATTGGATAGTGGATGACAAACGAGATTACCAGACATCGATTTTGACTTGGGAGACTAAGATTAAATTCCAATGCAAGAGGGCAGCATCCTCGGCCACTTGTGCACACAGCTTGCGCATAGCCATGCCTCCAATGGCAGGTCTAAGCTTGCAAAGTTGTCACTTTGCATATTCAAGGTGTCGCATTCATGTGCACATACAAGGTGCTCCATTCATTTGCAGGTTCAATTTGCCACTTGCAAACTAATTGACACTATGATTTGATTACCATGGCACACAAACTACAATGCTACAATTATGATGACCTTACGGCACGCTGTCATTATAATGATCTTATGGCACAAATTATGACGCTGCAAGAATGATGGCCTTGTGGCACGCTATTGACATAATGACCTTCTGGTACAAAAAACGACGCAAAGGTTGTGTGACCTCACGGTACGCTACGCTTGTGAATGACCTCGTGGCAAACATCTGTGAGCAGCAGCGCTCGTCTTGAAGCAGAGGCCAATGACTATGCTTTGGGAAAAATTGAGCAAAGTAGAAAGAAAATTACACATATCAAGCTATGGTACACATTAAGCTACACAATCTACACATGCAATCAACATGAGCGAAGGCGTGCCACTCGACCGTTTCATTTCGATGTATTTGAATTCAAAGGGCACACACTCTTCTTCGAGCATGGTACAGTGTACAAAATGCAAATTCATCTATAAGACATGCCACAGGCATGCCGGGATCAGCAGAAATTTCAGGCTTGTATCTGGACAAGCAGCAGAGTAAGGAGACAAGGCAGCACAGGCAGCACTTCTTTCCACTAATGAATGAAGAAAGGTGCAGGCCACCTACCTAAAGAGCTGCACAGCACCCACACCACCGACACTACGCTCAGCGAGCAAGCAGAGGCGGTAGACAGCTTCAAGCTGTCGAAGAGCATACTGTACCGGCCGAGACGAACTGTGGCTAGCGCAAAGAAAAACGCACTTGCCATTATAAGCAGAAGCCCAACCATCTGCATTTTGGGATAGACAGGAACGTGGTGCAATGGTTTCAGACGTGATGTAGGAACATTCTGTGTGACAGCACGGGTGCATTTTGGACCTCCAGCTCCCCTCCCCTCCCAAAAAAACCATTGCTTACAATAAGAGGAAAGGATTATATACTATGCCTCCTCCGTCAATTCATGCATCAGTATTTTTACGTTCTAAACTCAGAAGCTAATATACTGCGCAGTTCAAGAGCAAAGTTCGAGTTGCGGGCAGTCTTGGAAGGATGATCATCCAGGCACAATTTTTTGCTGTAAGCATTTTAAAAATGCACTCCGGACCTCATCTTTGATGACTGTCAATACCATACTGGAAATTTGGGGATCTCCTTGTGTGATCTGTAATTTCTTTCCCTCCGTAATTTCTTCAGCCCACATCACACCTGTTCATGCAGCCAGAACTGGCAGTCATGCACACAGACCTCCTCACTCCTCTGCCAAGCTCACATGGGGCTGCCAAAATATGAACCAAGAGCTTAGTGTTCAAACAATTTACCGGCAATCCTGCAAAGGCGGTCCAGACAGTAGCCTGGAGGTGCTCATAGATAAAAAGGGACTCCTTCCATTGGGAACACCCTCCTCCACCCTATTCAATGGAGTTCAGACAAATTGGTTACGAGTCCTTGATGCAAGGACCTTGGATGTTCAGCTCTCACATGACATGTGTATGCATGGGTGCAGAAGGTATGTCATTCCGCCAAAGAGGCTGTCAGAGCCTCGGAAGAGCCTCTCCCTCTATGGAGAGACCCTCTGCGGGTTGTGGTTGTGGTTGTTGTTGTTGTTGTTGTTGTTGTTGTTGTTGTTGTTGTTGTTGTTGTTGTTGTTGTTGTGTAACAGCTTCACACAGAGGCATCCATTTGACCTCAAACTTTCAAAAATTCTCCTTTATTAAGACATGAATTGACTGGCACAGAGAGGCTTGTCTGCATTCAATGCCATGCACGTAGAATGAGGAACACAGAGCTAATACCATATACATTATATAATTACATTGTGTTATATAAGGCAGGGTCCATGCAATATTTGTTTTTTCCAGGGTTTTACAAAGTAAGTCAGAGTTGGGACGAGACTGACATTGAAACAATTGGGGAGAGGACGGAATTTGCTGAAAGGGATGGAGATGGCATGGTCTGCCAAAAATGCAGGGGGCCTGCAGACACCTGCTGAGGCCAAGCGCCACCTGTAGACCTACTTTAATAAGCCCATGGAGGCCCATAATGGGGTGATTGTGACAGACCAGGAGCATGGACCATGCATGCTGAAGTGCAAAGGCTTCGGTGAGGTCATGAGCCTTAACAACCGCTTGCAAGCAGCACAGCTCTTTGTGCAAGCGCCCTCGCGAGGAAGAGGAGTAGATTGACTTGGATGATGGTGAAACAGGCACCGGCTGCCCTGTCAAGCACCAGGCGCAGTCATCTCTTACCCCCTATATGCCATCAGCTGAGAAGCAGGATGCTGTCAACAAGGGCTTGCTCTGCTTCATCATCACTTCTGAGTCCCCCTTCAGGGAGCTGAATAACAAACGAAAGGGAGGCCGCTTGAACAAAGCAGCTTTTGTGCATGTACACAACACTCCTGCTCCTGAAGCTCTGCTCCTGGAACTCTGTGCCTTGTTTTCAGAATTTGTTTAGGCAGCTCCAGTGTGGGAAAGGTAGGTAGTTGAACAGCTACTCCTGAAACTCTGTGCCCTGTTTTCAAAATTCGTTTAGGCAGCTCCAGTGTGGGAAAGGTAGGTAGTTGAACAGCTGCTGGAACAAAGCAGCTAGTGTGCAAATGCACTCCGGGCTTGTGTAACCAACCATCTTTCTGCTCTTTTTTTTGCATGGATTTGACCAATCAATTCATGGGGTGCAAAACCCACCACAACCATTCTCAGATGAATTCAGTAATTCTGGGATTTATGACATCATTACTAATGTTGTATCATATATGATGTAATGTTATATCATGAGCATATGATATTATATTCTAAACCCTACTTGCATGACTCCAAAGCTTTGATAGGACCCACCTCACTACTTGTTCCCATCTGAGAGTTGGCATTCACCTCCTCTTCATCAATTTCTCCCCCACTTGAGTTCATTGCATCCACGGCCACCAAACCTGAGGAAGAACAAGGTTGCGAAAAGTGAGGGACTATGGCAAAATGCACACTAGCGCAAGGGGGGCTAGTATGAATCCCAAGAGGAGTAAAGCAGACCCAGAAAACCTGAATGCCTCAAGAGGGGCAATCCCTCCAGTCAACCTCGATTATGAAACAGGTTGGCAAGGTAATGTAAAGTAAAGTAAAGCATTCATAGCGTCTTGCACATCTGAGACTCCATGCTCAAGACCCACAACGTAAGTCAGAGACAGCCCCAGCCCATCCTTTTCCATTATTTCCCTACATAAGAAGTCTCCAGGTTGTTTCACATCCACTCCTCCACCTGACCCTGGCAGCGCCAGCCCACACGCCAGCCACTCCTGTTCCTTAGACACCCACCAAAGACCAAAGACTTCAGGTCCATACCCCTCCGCTCACCTGAGCCAAGCAACCCCAGCCCACACGCCAGCCACTCCACAAACCGCACTTCATGGCCGGAGGCATACACCAGGAGCGGCGTGATCAGCATGGACACCTGGTTCAAGAAGGCTGTCTTGGTTGCGCTAGTAAGCTGCAAGCAAAAGGCAGGACAACAGCACAAGCGTAAAAGCAGCTCCTTACCAAGCAAGTTTGAGGGCATGTCCAAGAGCATGTATGGACGAGGGCAGGGCAGCTATGAGCGATGGGAGGGCATGCGTGCCGTAGGGCGGGTATCGTATGAACAACCTGGAGTGAGATCTTACAGCCTGCTGCACAAGTTGCATGCATGTGTGCGTGGACGTGCATGTGTGAGCACATGTGTGTGTATGTGTGTGTGTGCGCGCGTGCGTTTGTGTGTATGTATGTGCGTGTTTCACAGATGCAACACTCACTTGCACTCCTGCGACTTCTAGCCCGAAAGCGAGGCACATCCATAACCCCACCTGCACAAGGCACACAGGTAAGGTAAACAACACCACGTCTGGACGTTGACATTCCGCAGGTCAAAACATGTACAAGAATAATGGCCGAGCAAACAAGACAGTCAACTCCACTTGGATAAACTCAAAGCCCTGAGTAAAGGGCGAAACCAACTCCTCATGATGAAACCTCTTTGCAGACTGTATGATGTTGATCAAGCAGAATGATCAAGCAGGAACTTACTTTACAAAGTTACACACATATACGTATACACATGCACGCACACATAAACACACACAGTTTGCAAGTGCGTGTGCAACTATGCTGGCAGTGTTTACTGCACAACTTGTGCTTTGCTTGCACCTGTCGAGGGTAGCAACCAGCTTGGTCATCATTTCCATGCGTCTCACACAACGCCTTCAACAAAATCATCCGCTCATTATTTGCTGTTAGGCGGATCGAACTGATTTGCTCATCATGCCTTGCATCAGCCAACCACTGAATTATAAAAGAAACCAATTGTCAGCACATTGCTTAGCCTCATACCCACGCCGCCGAAATCCCACACTACACACCCACGCCTGCATCCACCTCCCCCCACCCCCCCAAACACACATACTTGCATGCATCTGCACAAACTTCTTACAGCCCACCCACCTCACTTCCAGCTACCCCAAGGCTTGTGCTCCTCCAATTGAGAGCTGAGGCTAATGCCCTGTCTATGCAACTCCGTGGCGACCGCCATGGAGCCTCTTCGCTTCCTTTCATGCATGTGTGTATGTATGTGTGTGCGTGTGTGCGTGTTGTGAGAAAGAGAGGGTAAGGGGTGTGCTATTTGCAGTTATTTAGACAGACATATAGCAATCCATAAAGCCTGCGTTTTTCACGCACAGCCTCACTCACCAGCGTGTGCAGCCGCTGCAACACTGTACCCCCCGGTTTCTGGGTCACAAATAAGAGCAACCTTCCCATCTG